>JAODKF010000050.1:4861778-4882891 GCA_026779585.1 Mormyrus proboscirostris | reverse complement strand
ACTATTTAAAAAAAAAAAATTTAAATTAATATGCACCAAA
Source organism: Mormyrus proboscirostris (assembly GCA_026779585.1). NCBI lineage: Eukaryota > Metazoa > Chordata > Actinopteri > Osteoglossiformes > Mormyridae > Mormyrus > Mormyrus proboscirostris. Next base: position 4,882,851 of record JAODKF010000050.1, on the reverse strand, counting down.
ATTACCTTTTAAAAAGAAAAATTAAAAAAAAAAAAAAAAAAAAAGAAAGAAAGAAAGAAAGAAAGAAAGAAAGAAAACGAAACACTGCATCAATGAAACCCTGCTGTGCAGCAGCAGCAGCAGGTGGCTGGACAGCATGTCACTGGGCCTGTAAGGAAGGTAACTGGGCAGGCTGTGCGTGAGATGGGGTATACCGAGAGGCCAAGAGGAAACACACTGCAGGTTTAGAGGGACAGGCGGCTGACAAGCAGGCAGACTGGCATCCCTTAGTAGGTTTGATCCTCCACGCTGTAGCTGCTACCATTGGTGACGTGGCTCTCCCCGGTCAGCTGCACCTCCTGCTCCACCCCGCCGCCCCCAGGGCTTCCCTCCTTGGAGGGGGCCACGTAGCCCGAGTCCCCGTTACTGCCCGCGTCCTGCCCCAGGTGGGGCAGCAGCCGCTCAGCCTTCCTCTCGCGCTCGCTCCGCTCCTTCTTGGGCTCGCGCTCACTCCTCCTCCTGTCGCGTTCTCTGTCCCTGTGGCTTCGCCGGCGGTCACGGTCGCGGTCACGCTCGCTGTGGTCCCGGTCCCCTTCCGTGGCGCCGCTGCCGCCTTCCTCTGCCTCCCTGTCTGCTGGGCCGTCGGCGTCCTTGCCACGCTCCCTCCTCCTCTCTCTGCTCCTGCTCCTCCTCCTCTCTCTGTTCCAGCTGTGCCCTGCGCCCCCCCTCTCCCTGCGCCTGCCAGCCGGCCCGCCCTCATCTGCGGCGGGTCCTGGGCCAGAGCCCACCACTGGGGCGCCCCGCTCAGCCCTCTCTCGGTCCCGGGAGCGACTCCGCCGCCGCCGCTCTCTGGAGCGCGAGCGTCGCCCACCACGGTCTCTCTCACCCTCCCGGCTGCGGTCCGCATGCCGTTCACCGGTCCTGTCGCTGTCAGAGAACACCTGTCACACATGGGGGCAGGGCAGACAGACAGCCAGACGCGCGTAGGCCTGTGGCAGGGCAGACAGACACTCACCCTCCCAGCGGTCTCTCATCGTAGCGCGAGGCATCGTCTCGCCCAGAGTGCTTAATGTTGACATCAGCACCCCCCCGCCGTGTGCCGCCTAGGCCACCCCCTGAGAGACAGCAGCTCATTAAAACAATGCTGCACCTTGTAGGGTCACCGGAGCAAAACTGTGCTGCTACTCACCAAGCCGGCGAGGGCGCCACCCCTTGACAGTGCGCCCCCTCTCCACATCCACCAGCACCCTCCGCCCATCTATCTTCTTACCGTCGGCGTGCTTATAGGCGGCTGAGACAGAAACATATGGTGAGAAGCACGGCCCCAGTATACAGTGGGCGGGGACAGGAGCACAGGGGGCGGGGACTCACAGTGCATGTCACGCTCGTGCTCATACTCGATGAAGGCGTAACCACGGGGTTTAGCAGTCTTCTTGTTATAAACGATGTAGATCTGGAGGAAACAGCAATGGCAGCATGACAGTGGGCAGGGGGAGTGAAGGGCTCAAAAGTCACTCCCTGGCCGGGATCACGGCACAGCAGGCCGTCCTCTTACTCGCTTCACAGGACCGTAGGCCTCGAACTCCCGCCGCAGCTTGGACTCTGTAGTGTCGTGGTTCTGGGTAGCAAACATGGAGAATGGTCAGCACACTGAAGGGCGACGTGGATGCACAGCACACACACAGGAGCGCTCACTCACCACCCGTGCCACAAACAGCGTCTTGAAGGCATCTCCCTGGGCGTTGGGGTCATTGTGCGGGTCCCCTGCAGGAAGACCGTAGCGTAAACGCGCAAGTTGCCCTCACCAGACCCTGAGGCCACTCACAGGCCTTACAGAACAAACACTTACACAGCTTGAGTTCACCGTCCATGACCCCCTGCCTCCTCTCCATCTTCTCCCGCCTCTGAAACAGGCATACAAATCATCAATCACTCTACCAATAAAGAGCCCCCTTCCCCCACCCATCACTCTGCTTCATTACAGCACCTTCCGCATGCGCAGAAGAGGGCTTACCTTCCTCTCCAGCCTCTCCTCCCTGGTCTCCGCCCTGGTGGGAGGAGGAGCATCTCTGGGATCCTGTGAGGAGAATCCAGCAGCCAGTCAGGGATGCCATCATAAAAACCACTCCCTTCCCTTCTCCCCTCCACTGTCCTCACCTCAAAGTGCTTGATGAAGGAAGCGATGCCACAGTACGGCTGGTTATGTTGCTTCTCATGTGGTAGTTTCTGGAGCTGTGGCAGGAACGGTATCGGGTCTCGTGGGGTAAAAAGCGCCAAAAGATTGGGGGGTAGGAACTGTGTCATTTTTCACTCTGGAGAGAAAAGTTGGTATACTAGTTATTCAGGCTGACAAGAGTCACACTCTTGCAGGGAAATGCTTACGCACCATTGGAACAATTCACACTTTGCAGATACACAGTCAATTCATTAGAAAGATAGATTAGGAAAATAGACTCATTAGAAAAAGGTGATGTATAGTCATATGGAAGTGTGTGATGTACTTAAATACAAATAAATTTCTCACTTTCCCATAATGCATAGACAAGTCTTGTGAAGGGTAAGGTCCAAGGCTATATTCAGACAAAATTTGCTCAACTTTTACTGTACCATTTTCACAAAATGGCACTTTGGAGTTGAGGTCTTATCAATTCCTTGGCAAGTTTTTGAAGATATTTATCTCCTCTGGAGTTTTCCTGAGTTCCGATATGAATTCACTCTCATCCAGATGACAAATGCATTGTGCAACTGGAGACATCCAAGATGGTGAACAATAGTACAAGTAACGAGCACGGGGGGAATTTTTGCAGTTCCTACAACTGGGAAAGGAATTAAGACCTCAAATCCAGAGGAAATAATGTTGTGAAGGATGCAGGAGCAGGAATCAGGGCAAGACAAGATGGGTTTATTAAGATGGGCTCTGGAACGTTTGACACTCCGCCGAAAAGAGGAACTGAACCGTCAACTTATCACCGCCTGGTGGTGAGCTGGATCCAATGGCGGGAGAAGATGCCGGATAGACCTGGTAGACCAAAACACATAGTGGGGGTGTGCTAGGAACATCTGATGGAAGCTCCTGTCCAATAGATCTTCAACTCACACCTCTAGCAAAACTTCTCTTGCATCCTGAGGGAGTCAGGAGATGTCGAGCCTGAACGGGCCATGTTCAGAAATTACTGAGGCAGCAGTGCAAAGTTATGGCCTTAAGGTTGTTGGTGCCTGTCGTGGCGGAAATCCCTGAACCTGGTGGTGGACACCAGGGGTAAAGGGAGCTGTCAGGCTGGAGGAGGCCTTCCGAGCTTTAGTTAGCTGGTGGGACTCCTAAAGCAGCTGATAGATACTGGCGGAAAGTGGCTTTGGTAGTTGATGAAGCAAAAATTTGGGTGTGGGAGGAGTGTGGTAAAGCCATGGAGGACTTTCTGATGGCCTCAAAAAAATTCTGCCAAACTCTGAAGGGGGGCCTCACCCACGCTCCAATGAGGAAGACCTGTTGATCTCAAGTGGGGATATAGTCAAGCAGTGGAAGGTATATTTCGAGGATCTCCAGAATCCCACTGAAACGCCTTAGACCTTGCCTTTCACAAAGTATGACTTCATTATACGTTATAGGAAAATTCTGAGAAATGGTCGATCACACTTGGCTCATATATGCAAATACGTATGGTACAGTAAAATTTGACCAAATGTCGTCTGAAAATAGCTTTGAACCTTGCCTTTCAGAAGACCTATCTATGTATTATTGGAAAAGTAGGAAAATAATTGTATTTAAGTATATCCTGTGCTTCGTATATACGAGTATAATCACCGTTCTCCAATGCGCGATTGCTTCGCCTTATTTTCCTAAACGCGATCTGATATCGTAATGTTATGTCTATGCGTGCACCACACATTTCACACGAGGATAATGCGACCGTGTATCGGCAAAGCGCGGATAGCTTGGACAATCGCAATGCGGAACGTAACAATCGGCCAAACGGCCTTCCTTTGGGCTAAATCGCCAGAGACACATTTCAACGACGAATCGACTCTTCGGCTCTAGCATGCTGGAGCCTTAGGCCCGCCGGGCCATTTCGATCCACGCACATGAAAAATACACACTTACCCAAATGTCGCATGTAGTAACATCCAAATAAAGTAAGACCAGCAAATTCACAATGAAAGGCACCAGCTCCACCACGGTGTTTAACGCCAGAGGAATGTAAACTATGAATGAATGACAAACACCCTCACGGTGAAGCTAGGGGCTTCACCCGCTGTTCACTACCAAAATGGCGCCGTATCGTAAACAGCGCTGACGCGAACTGCTTTACGGCTCCACCGTGACCTATGACATTATCAGAAAATAATGGGAGCGCGTAAACGTCTTTATGCAGTTACTAAGATTAGAGAAAGCCCTGGGGAAGACAGACGTTCATGATGGTCTAGAACGCTTAATAACGCTTTAATAACGCTTAATTTTCCCGTTATTCCCATTAGTTCCCCGTCTTCTTTGTTTTCACATTTGAACAGGTCTGTCTGGCATCTTGCAGCGCCACCTACCGCATCAGAGTGATAACGGAAGTCAGAAGGGCAGGAGGAAGCCCAGCATGTCCTAAAGGCAGTGCAAAGCTTTTTTTTTTTTGCTCGTTTTGCACCAGTAGACTTCAGTTTTGATTTAACTGACGTGGTATTATCAACGTCTGGAAAGTTTGTAGGCGCAAACAAAATTGAATAGCTAACAGCAAGCACAGCAGCCAATGGCCACACCTCTACCACTCTAACCAGATGCGTACGTGTACTTGTAGTGAAAAATCAGCTCACAGTGGGGGAAAAAGCTTGAGCTGGTCTGATAACTATATGGCAATTAGTTTTTAACAGCAGCAGTAACGATGATAGTGATATGATTAAACGTGTAATACGTATGTACATAGTAAGAACTAGTATGAATATAAAACTAATCAAGATAAATTTAAGGGCTCTTGAAAGGTGCAGTCATGAAATAGCCAAGTCAACTCTATATGTGCGAGAATGCAATATGTATACAGTTAGCAGTATGTGTGCATAATGTGCAAGAGAGCAGAATATAACAGTAAAAAGAGTTTATCAGAGGCTTATCACCAGTAATTCTGGTTGGTATTACACTGCAGGTGACGGTTAATTGAACATCTATGCAGCGACTGGTTTGGTTGAGACACTGCCTGAGGGAAGAAGCAGCTCTTGCCGTGTCTTCTGTCTTGGATCTGGGTCTTTTCTTCGAGGGTAAGGTTTGAAAGATATGGTGAGCAGAGTAAGATGGGTCTTCAATGATTTTATAAGTTGTTTATGAATCAATTAACTCCAGCTCAGCAATCACCACCACTGGAGCAGTGTCACAGCCTTAGTGCTGTCACCTTTGGATCCGTACCCAGTCCAGTCAGAAATATGCACCCCTGTCTCAAGACCCCATTCAAGCTGTGTCCAGTAATTGGCCTTCACGCACAACTGAGACACACGACTTGAAAAATTAACATCATTCAACGTGAAGCAAAGTGCAAGTATCGTTCCCTATAATGCAAACTGAATACTCTGGGTATAAAATACTGATTTGGCAGTGTGGCTGGGAATCTTCATAGTTTCACACAGAGCAGACAACAGCTTTATAGAAGACCTTTATTAACCAAGCACTGAGCAGAGGCCCAACAGGACATCGAAAGTGGTCGTCTCCTTTAAAACTTCTGGAACTGCTTCTTGGCGCCCGCTGCCTTGGTGACCTTCAGCACATTGAACCTCACAGTCTTGCTGAGGGGTCTGCACTCTCCCACTGTCACGATGTCACCCACCTGCACATCTCTGTGGTGGAAAGGGATCGGCTGTTGACAAGCATTCGCCACTACACAAGCTGCATGCCAAAACATTAATGTGAAAGCTTTGCCAGGTAACGCGAGAAAATGTAGCACTGCATCAGTGTTGCCATAAGGCAATGTCCTCAGAGCCAAGAAGCTTGGAAGACCATCGTGAAATAAACCATCACCTGCAGCACAACAGCACTAACTACCACACCCCACCCAAAGCTGCCTCACCTGAAGGCTGGGGAAAGGTGGACAGACATGTTTTTGTGCCTCTTCTCAAAGCGGTTGTACTTGCGAATGTAGTGCAGGTAATCCCGCCTGATCACAACAGTCCTCTGCATCTTCATTTTTGTCACCACACCTGAAGGAAGAGAGTCACATGACTGGAGGAGCAGCATATTTGCCATTGGGAAGCCATGCGCACAATTTTGCCGTTCACGCATCCCTACTTTTGCAGTCTACAGCCACTAAAGTCCCCACTGGCACAAAAGCACAGATTCCGAAGGGTGCGAAGGAGGCCTCGTGTGCCAAGCTGCATCAGCGCTGCCATAAGGCAATGTCGTCAGAGCCCCAAGAGCTTGGAAGACCATCGTGAGATCAACATCATCTGCAGCAGACCTGATACCCAATGTCACCACAGAGTGGCATAACAGAAAGGTGTTTTGATTGGGAGCGACTGCACCACACCAGCACACCTAAATGAATGGCACCCCTCTTTGCCCCCTCCCAGCTGTAAGCATCCAGCTTCACCATGGCGAAAGCCTCTGGGGCATATCAAGCGGCGGCAGCACTCACCTGAGAGGATGCGGCCTCGGATGGACACGTTTCCAGTGAAGGGGCACTTCTTGTCAATGTAGGTGCCATCAATGGCCTGAGGAAGACACACGTCAGTATCCACAAATACGACCATTTATATAAAACCCTAAGCTTCTTGGAAATTTTGCAGACTCCATCAGGTCTGTTAGAAGATGCAAGAAAGACCACACCTCCACACACTTTAATAGCAAGTTGCATCAGTGTTGCCGTTTGGCAGTGTCGTCAAGGCCACTATGGCTTGGAAGACCATCGTGAGTAAAAACATCATCTGCAACCTAGGTATTATAACCTAAAATAGTGATCTAAACTTAGTAAAATGAGTCGGGCCGCCTGATCAAGCAGCTGAACGATAATAGGCAAAGCTGCACAAGAACCGCGCGCATTCCTGGCTGAAGCAGTATTTCACGGTGCAATAAGGTCCCCAGGTGGAGATCTAACCTCTCGGGGCGTCTTGAAGCCCAGGCCGACGTTCTTGTGGTAGCGGGGGAGCTTCTCCTTGCCGCCACCTTCAGCAGCCAAAACACGCTTCTTGTTCTGGAAGATGGTGGGCTGTTTCTGGTACGCCCTTTCGGTCTGCGGAGACAAATGCGAGCATTCAGAACCCAGGCGGGTGGGAATGACAGAAAGGGGAGCCGAAAATCCGGGCCAGCATGGGTGTAAGCCGAAAACACGGTGGTCGGCAGCGGGACCGGTTAGTTACACAAACACAGTGGACACACTGGGAGCAGCAGATCTACATTCGTTAATGGAGTTTAAAACTCAGTAAGCGAAATCACTTTTTTAAAAAAAAGAAACAAGCAGAGCATCCGGGCTTGTAAGAGTCCCGATGTGCTGCTCGACACTAATGGTCTTGCTAATGCTAACTCGCTAACTCCACACTAAGCTCACTTTACAGACATACCGCTATAACGACTCGATTATCAATTATACCTCAAATATGACAATGCGTATGATTGCCTTATGCTACAATCCTTACTCTTTTCCCAAAAGAGTATGTTTTAAATACTAGCTGATGATAATTTTTAATAAATTTGGGTTGCCACGCCGCGCCATTATGCTCACCTGCACGTCCGCCATGTCTGCCTGCCGAACGCTAAAGAGGCCCTCACATGCTCGCGCACCAGCAAAGAGTGCATACGCAGGAGGTGACGTATAGGTAAGAGACCGGAAGTGACGAAACAGAAAGCAGGAACTTTGTGTTTTTCTTTTTTCTTCAGTGCGGTGAAGTAAAGAATGCACTGTCAATTGTCCAGCAGTTCACCACGAGACAGTACCAGGATGCCTTCTGGAAGCTATCTAAAAACATCAAGGTCTGCAAAGACTTGGGGATTTACTCTGCAAAGCCGGCAGAGTGGACCGCACTATAGTGTAGTTGAATATGGAGCGAGTCAGAGTGGCAGGAAAGATCGTGTTAATCAGAGGACATGTGGGATACATCAGTGATATCTATGGATTAGATCTTAGTGTTCAGTCTAACACTCATTTTTCTAAGAGTACAAGTTGACATGCATCTTATAACTTGAAATGTTTGATGCAGATTTAAGGGGGTCCTTACGTTATTATGAAGAGAGGTTTGATATGTTTTAAAGGGCTCATTCAAAAACTACCTTGGTCAGAGTGATGTTACTGAAACCATTTATTGCACATCTAAGTGGTAGAAAAGATGTAACGACGCAAATATATGTTCACCTTCCATGCAAGCTGTTTCTTAAAGGGCAATGTTTGCACTGCACTTGTGTTGAGTTATATTTGATACTATTCAATAGGGGCTTGATGACAGTGTTTAAAGCCAAAGTTAACACTCATAAGTATTTTTTTTTGTTTACTCCCTTTATGTCTTCCTTTACTCCTACAGTTTCTTATGTTACACTTAATACTAGGGTCTGGGATCTAAGAGATTCTATAAAAAGGAAATCAATCTTATTTTTCTGTAAAAATCAAAAAGCACACTGCTTTTTTGCATGAAACTCATTCAAAAGCCATGGATGAAAAATTCTGGTCAAACCAATGGGGAGATAAAATATTTTATAGTCATGGCACAAATAGGTCAGCTGGTGTTGTGACTCTTTTTAACAACTTTCCTGGGACAGTTCTAGCCACTAACAGGGATACTCTTGGTCATTGAATTATCTGTGTGATTGAAACAAATGAAAAATTTCCGATCCCAGGGAATATCTGTGGTTCTATCAGCCCTAATCAAAACAAAACTATGATCTTTGAAATGACAGACTATAAAATAGCATAGTCCAAGGTATACTACAGAAGATTATATATTTGCTGATGATTTTAACATGGTGATGGATGATTTGCTTGGTAGAATGCCTTCAAAATATCATGGGCATCATTATAATCCTGTGATGCTTGTTTTTTGTAGTGTGTTGAAATTGAAAGATATATGGCATTCTGAAAACCCTAATGCCCAAATCTTCACATGATTTAAGCCAGATGGGTCAGCCAAATCCTAATTAACTAAAAATGTAATGTGAGAATTCAGCCCTGGGCTGATGTCAAAATCCGTAATCTCTGTAGCACCGTTAACGGATCATTGTATCGTTATGTTTATTCTTGGACCTGCGAACCCATATTTAAAGGGGAATAAAAATGAATACTGGATGTTTAACTCAAGTCTCCTTAAAAGTGAACCCTTCTGCCAAGAAATCATAACGGTTATCAAGGATAAAACTGAACACTCAGTTCTCACAACTTATAGAGCAAAATGGGAGTTTCATAAGGTTTGTTAAATCTCCATATTGAATGGTAAATTATTAAGCAGGGCTAGTAAGAAAAAAGAAGTGGAACTCATTAAAGAAATACTTTCTATCTGTAATAAATCTTCATTAAACGAGATTGACAATCAAAAGCTTATTCTGTGGTCCTTCTAGTCCTTGTTAGATAATATTTACACTAGTAGAGCTCTTTTAGCTAAAAGAGCATATTTAAGGTTAATGGTGAATTGGCTTGGGGAGAGTGAAAGTTTCCCTCCCTATCAACATCAGCCAAGTTAAATATTTGGGATACAATTAAAAATTGGGAAGGTTGGCAGATCGGTTTAATATAATCATATTATTGTTGAATTTATAGTGATTTGCATGGTCCTTGTAGGCATACACCTTATCATTCTGACCATGCGTGATGTTTGAAATGTGAAACTGAAGAAGGATATTCATATGAAACATGGACTGGTATGAGTGGAGCTGTTATGTTGGAATCTAAGGAATGTATCGAGTACAAAGGGCACCTGAACCTTTGCTGCCCTTTATGGCCTGAAGCCTTTCATTCTCAGAGTGAAATTGTTGGATTGTTTAATGTTGTTGTATCACAGGTGAGTGGGGGGGGGGGCAGGAAGTATAACATGGAGACAAAGGCGTGTTGTGTTGTTTAAATGTGCTGCAGTATTTTGTCCTTTTTTTCTTGTTGTCCTCATCTTCTTACTGTTTAAGTACCACGAAAGAGACAATATTCTCCTGTTCGGACATATTTTTGCTCTAATATAGTCAAACAACTTTTTGTTTCCGAATAAGAGTAAATAAAAATGTCACAGCCACTGTCCGTATTAAAGTCTCGGTCCCTGTCATACTTTGTTTTAGTCAGCACTGTCTTGGTTTTGGTGAATTATTTGGCTGGAAAGCCTCAGTGCCTCTGAAAGCCTCACATTGCTGTCACTGGGCGTGGCTCATTCTCAGTGCAGGGGGCCATTTGGACCTTGCAAAAACAAGTTTTTCCACTTTTTTTTAGCATACTATTTAGACTGGAAACTGCTCAGAAAACATCTGTGTTCACCTTAAACACTCTTCATTTCTATTCAATTCAATTCAAAAAACTTTATTTGTCCCCGAGGGACAATTAAGGCACACAGGGCAGCTGAACAAGGACACAGTGGTGTAAACAAATGTGTGGTAGCCGAGGCATAAGCAGGTTAACGCACTTCAAGGGTCGGGTCACCCTGTGCCTACAGAGAGCGTTTCAGAAAGTAGAATGCATGGTTAGGTCTGCCTTAGTCTTGACATAAAATACAACAAATAATAAACTAATAAGTGATATTAGGGGCAGGTGACATGGTGGTGCAGTGGTTAGCACTGTTACCTCACACCTCTGGGACCTGATTTCGAATCTCCGCCTGGGTTACATGTGTGTGGAGTTTGCATGTTCTCCCTGTGGGGTTTCCTCCAGGTACTCTGTTTTCCCCCCCCACAGTCCAAAGACATGATAAGGTTAATTGGAGTTAATAAATTGCCCGTAGGTGTGCATGTGTGAGTGTGTCCTGCGATGGGCTGGCCCCCAGTCCAGGGTTGTTCCAGTTCCTTCCGGGTTAGGCTCCGGACCCCCCGTGACCCTATAGGATAAAGCGGGTTGGAGAATGAATGAAGTTATATTTGATTTGAATTTGGTGTTATTTATTTCAGTACATTGAATTATTGTGTGAAGTGTATTATATTTTGTTACTGGCTAAAAGAAAATTTGAGAAATCCTTTGCTTTAGTAGGTTGGTTTTACTGCAGTCTGTGGAGGAGAAAAAAATTTGACTTCTGGAGATTATGGCAAAGCAACGTGGTAGAATATATCCGAATTTTACCCAATAGGATAAAGCGAGTTGGAAAATGAATGAATAAGTGATATTATTTTATAAAAAATAATCACAAATAATTATATATCTTAAATACATGTAATAATATACCTTAAATAATAAGTGCTTTGAAGAAAAAGCACAGTAAAAAACGTCTTTCACACTACTGCATTACATTGCTGTGTTAACGCATTGGCTCCTAGCCTGTGGAATAGCCTGTCCGCTCATGATAGGTTATCCCACTCGAAAGCAGTTTTTAAGTGCCGTTTAATAACTGATTTTTATTCTTTGGTTGCTCTTTTAATGGATCTGATTACAAACTAAAATCTTTTTTTTTAAATCATCTCACAGCCCTATTAAGAATTTTTACTTATACTTTTTCTTACTCACATCATGATCCTGACAGTACCCTTGATACCATCCCCCACTCTTGCTACATCGCGCAGCTGTTCTCTGCCAGCACTGCAGAGGTTGTGTGGATCAATACTGAAATATTGTTTCCTTCAATCTGAGTGTTCCAGTTTGAGAATTGATCCTAATGGTAAAATACTGATCTTCTCTCACTATGTCTCAGTGTTGAGCATGAAATGAAAAGATTATCTGAAAAGTGCAAATTTCAAGACGTGATGAAGTTCATAAACAATACTTTATTCTTTACAGTTATGTACATTATACATCAACCACGGAGAACGATCAAAAACATAACATACCCTTTCTTTAAGGTTTATTATTATTTATTATTTTTAATATTATTATTATGCAACCGTTTGCCTCTCTAAAACTATCATTAACAAAATACATTGTCTCCAGTCAGTGTTAGCCCCACGGTGGGCGGCAATGACCGAAACAATCAGCCAAAGATGCTAAAAGCAGCCAGCAGAGGTGTCATCTCCTTTCCTTCCTGTGGTGTGCGGCTTGATGCTGAAATATCGGCTCGTTCATTCTGGATGTTTCATTTTAAGAATCGATTCTAACTTTAAAATATATATATATTTTTTTTACCTGGTAATTTCATTGACTATTTTTTTTTTGTAGGGAGCAGGATATTAAATACTACCACACAGGGTCACACACAGGGGGGGCGCTTGTCCTACTCAGGCACAGGGGAGGGTTCACCCATTGCAAGGCACACAAACTCACCATTCACAGGGTCATGTCCCCCCCCCCATCCCTGACCAGGTTAAGCAGTGGGATAAACTAAGGTGTAATTTTGTGTCAAAACAGTGCACAAATATTAAAATGTATTTTTTAAAGTAAAAAAAAAAGTTTAAGAATAAAAATAAAATTAAAAACAACAATATGTGACAAAAACTTATACCAGAATCAGAGAATAATAAAATTAGAGACAGATCAAATAAATAGAAGGTGGCAGAGCCTTGTTTTGATTAAAAGATGAGCGAGGTCTGGAGCACTGTGACAAAAGATATCGCCTCTGTTCCTCAACTCCTGCCGTGGAACATGATCAGACTGGTGCTCAGATAGACACTGTCCTTGTTTTTCTCTGCTCCCTTCACTACTTGTGTCCACACTTGAGCTGCGGATGAGGTAGCTGGTGTGCCTGATAGTCAGCTCTGGTCTAGCAGTCCTGGTATCCCCTGCCAGCCTGTCTGCCTGCCTCTCTCTTGCTCTGCATATCTAAATGTCTTTCTTGCTTGCTGGCTTCTTGGCCCTGTCTTCTTCACTAAGCAGGTCACGCAGGTCTAAGAGTGCTTGTCTGATCTGGTCTCCAAACTTGTGAGAGTCCTGGGCAGGGGAGATAAAAGCATTTTACAAATTTAGAAAAGGACTTCATATAACATCCAGACCTGAACTCCAACCAGGCCAGAGCTGGACAAATCAGGTCCTTCCCGGACACACAATTAGTAAAAATACAAAACAAAAAAAAGTTTTATATTCTATTCTATGGAGAGAAACATATTTTTTCCCCACATTTTTCCTTCAAATTAATGATAAATATATAAATTAAGTGGTTCTCTTGATTTTTGCATGTCCTAACATGGTGAAGCTTGAAGCAAATGGTGTAATACACAACAGCTGAAGTACAGAAATACTTGTACTCTGTCATTAAATCACAAGGGTTCTATAATGAGCGAGATCCCCGGCTTGTGCAGGCTGCAGCTTGTGACACTCACAGACTGTGCGCAGGACTGCTTGGAGGAAATGTGGAAGTTTATCATGTCCTCCCCTGCAAAGTTGTAGGAGACTCCATAGCCATCGTCAGCCACCTGGTCCAGCAGGAAAGAAACTTGCTGTTACTAGCGTGCATCACAAGTAAACAGATCCACCGATCAGTAACGAAGAGGAATGGTGTTTAGGTATAATAAAGGACATTAATGCAGGCGAAAGACGACTCTCTGAGTATGGCAACTAAGTTCCGAATCCCAGAGTACAGCCACTGAGTTCTGACTCTCCAAGTACAGCGACTCTGTTCTGAATCTCCAAGTAAAGTGACTTTGTTCCAAATCTCAGAGTGCAGTGACAAGCACAGCAGCTGAGTTCTGGCTCTCTGAGTAAGTAGCTAAGGAATAAGTGCTTTACACTGACCGGCCCAAAGCCTCCGCCCAAAGAGATGTATTCAGGATGGTTGACCAGATCAAACAGCTCCACCTGCTGGACTGAAGTCTGACTAGTAGACAGGCGCCATGGCTCAGACAGCACCTAGAAAAACCATCAAGTGTCCTGATTTAGGTCACACCAACCAGGCACCTCCAGGAAGCATTTGGCCTCACTTAGATGCATACAGGTTCCATACCTTGCTGAGAAAAGGTGACTCTATTCCCAGGTACTGAGAGACCACATACAGGCAAAAGAGGTGTCTGTCAATGCCTGACCCAGTCATGGCCAATCGGTAGAGGTTCTGATGCTTCTCAGCTGCCAATCGGAAGAGCCGCCTGCAGAGTTCCGGCCCCTGTATGAAGGGCAAGTGATGGAATGGTAGCTATTAGAATCTATATAAGATCAGAAGACAGGCCCTTGTTACTGGCAAAAAAAAGCACAGCGGTGGGATGATAAAACAGCCATAAATCCAGCTCAGCACTGCGATGCACCCAGAGAGGGCGCTGCCCGGTTGACTGGAGACTCCACCTCCCCATCTTCCAGTGCCTTCACAAACATGCTGCTTTCAGCTGAGCAGGAGCGCACGGTCTCCGTCCTGCCCTCCCGGAACAGCCGTGTCATGGACGCCTCGTAAGTCAGGCAGAACGTTCCTCTGTTCTGATGTGGAGACATCAGCAATGCCAGTTAGAGACCTGAGGACACTGATGCATCATACATGACCACAGAATGCCATCCCTCCATTACACATGGGACACTATTCCACCTTTTACTGAACAGCTTGCTTAAGCTGCCTGATTAATCTTCCATGACATTATTCTTTAAGACACAAGGCTGTGGACGTAGACACGTTCATACCCTGTAGTAAGCGAGCTGTAGAACCAGCTGGACGAAGGCATCTGGGCTCATTTTGTGCCTCTTTATAAGTCGCTTGCCAAAGTCCCGGAAGGGGAACACGTGGAAGCTGACATCGCAGGCCAGGGCCTGAGCTTCTGCCAGAGACCGAGTCACCACCTCCTGACACTGAGGGGGAAGAAGGACACTCATAGTCAGCAAATTGTCACTCACAGTTAGTAAGGTGTCACAGTCAGAGAGATGTCACTCACAGTTAGTAAGGTGTCACAGTCATAGAGATGTCACTCACAGTCAGAGGCGGACATATCAGGTCCAGAAAGTAAAAATCCAAACCAGGATTTTGTTTCAACCAATCAGTTATGTATAAAGTGCCACAGTCGCAGAGTACTCAACTGGTTGGTTGAAACAAAATCCTGGTCTGGATTTTTACTTTTTGGACCTGAAATTCCTGCCTCGGCTCACAGTGAAGATGTCACAGTCAAAAAGGTGTTACTCCCAAGGTGCTTTCACACTGGAGTTCCTTGACCAGGAACTCTCCTCGCTAATAAATATTCCACAGTCAACTGTGGCAACAAAACACCTTTGGGATGAATTAAAGAGGAGACTGCGAGCCAGACCTTCTCGTCCAACATCAGTGCCTGACCTCACAAATGTTCTCCTGAAAGAACGGTCAAAAATTCCCATAAACACACTCCTAAACCTTGTGAACAGCCTTCCCAGAAGAGTTGAAGCTGTTATAGCTGCACTGCAAAGGGTGGGTCAACTCCATATTAAAGCCTATGTATTAAGAATGGGATGTCAATAAAGTTCATGTGTGTGTAAAGGAAGGTGTCCCAATACTTTTGGCAGTATAGTATATGTACCTATACATTTGATAAACAAATGCATCTCTTTCACCTATAGATAATGAACATGATGTCGTATGGGTATCATGATGATCTCACAGTATGAAATAAAATTACGAGATCAATGTGTGGTCAGTAAGCGATTTCAAATTGATCTGGCAGTGGTATTGCAATAGTCTCATAATATAAGGTAACCTATGAGATCAGTACGAGATCACAGTGAGATCCAATTCTTGACTGGGATGTTTATAATACATAATTAAATCTGGCCAGCAGAGCAATTTTTCATTTTCCACAAAATAAAAAACAATGTAACAGTATTCCAATAATAAGTATTGGAATGTTTCACCACGCAAAAAGTTCCTGCAGTGTGAAAGCACCCACAGTCAGATCGATGTCACTCACAGTCAGATCGATGTCACTCACAGTCAGAGTGGTGTCACTCATTGTCAGCAAGGTCTGATTTTTTACTCAGTTTTTTTTTATTGCCAGCAACAGACACACACAGAGACAGACAAACACACACACACAGACATGGACAGACACACAAACCAACAGAAACACAGAAACAGAGCTCCTCACTTCTGGGGGGATGTCCCAAAGCAGTCGCTGTGGTGGGGGCAGTCCAGGGTCCACATTGCCCTTGCAGTGTCCTTCCTCATTGTAGCCCAACTGGAAGACGTCTGTGCTGAGGACATACTGCAAGGTGCAGAAGGGAAAGCGTCACAGCCATGGTGTCACATGACCACATGAGGTACCCTATGCATGTCATATGGCCTCACCTCCCACAGGTGAGCCACCGTCGGGGCGTCGGCCCAGGAGTGCTCAGCATTCAAGCCCGTCTTCCCGTTCTTATACACCACCAGGGAGATGGACTTATCAAACCACCTGTAGGGGGACAGGGACATGGAGAGAGGGAGGGGGAGAAAGTAGGAGGGGACCAAGAGAGACGGAAAAAGGCAGGCAGATACAGGAGCGGGGGGAGAAGGACAGAATGGAAGGTGTTTGTGGCAGGGTATCCCTCACTGGCTGGTAACACACTGCGCTGAGAGCCCCCCTGTGTGGCATCATCTTACTCCATCGTGCACTGTTAGACCTCAGCATGCGCTGGTGCCCCCACCTGTCATAACACTTCCCGTGCAGCAAGGACTTGGCGTAGCGGTTCAGGTTGCCGATGGGATCATCCCCCTTCATGCCCTGCTCCTCGTCGTCGAGAGTGACGAAGAAAGCCGCCTTCTCGATGCAGTCTAGTGAGCGCTTGTTCACCCCCGAACTGAAAAACTGCTTCCTCACCTGAGCCCAGGGTACCCTGGGGAAAAAAGCACAGACAGCAACATCATCATGTGCACTGCAGTTGTAGGGTCTAGACCTGCACCTAATATGTGAGCACCCCCCCCCATCCCAAGGACCCTAGACAGGAAGTGAGGTCACAGTACCTGCTGCCTGCAGTCAGAGCCCCGAGCTTCTCCTCTCCGGGGGAAGGAGGTGACTGACTTTCCAGGATCCTCTGCATCTGGCACTCAATCTCTCGTGGTGAGAGTAGTCTCCCAGCCCTGTAAACTGGCAGCCTAAAATAGCGCCCCCGGTGGTAGACTGCCACATGGTCACTGTCCTGACAGTGCTGCAGGGTATCTGAGGAAAGGAAGTCCGAGTGCAAGGTGGGAGTACGGCCATTATAAAATGGGAGGGAGGTTTTATGAATAAAAATACATGTATGTGTGTGTGTGAGTATCTGTGGAATAGGTTTATATTACATTACGGGGACCAAATGTCCCCCATAATGTGATAAAAACCTGTTGTTGTTTTGTTGCTGGGACCATTTTTCAGGTCCCCACAAAGATCTGTGCATGCAAATCAAAAAAGGAAAAATGTCAAAAGTTTCCGCATACAAATGAATGGAGAGTCCCCACAAAGATATAACTACAAACCTCTGTGTATGTGTGTGCGGATCATGTATATATTACATATTTTTGTGTAATAAAAACCTGTTAATTCAACATTGTGGGGACCAACAATGGTTTGCTTGGTTACTTATGGTTAGGGTTGTCATAGTTGGCATTATGGTGATGTCCATATAATTGAATGTTGAGACCCCACAAAAAAAAAATATATAGATACCTAATCAGTGCGTGTGTGTGTGTGTGTGTGTGTGTGTGTGTGTGTGTGTGTGTGTACAAGTGAGTGAAGCAAATTACCAGTCTTTTCACCAGGAATACGCGCGGAGTTGAACATTCGCTCCCACTGCGCTGAGCACAGGGGGATGACTGTCCCTGGGATTCGACTCTGGAAGGAGAGTGGGGTCAAACTCAGGACTGAAAGAGAACAGCGTCACATGGGCAATCCCCCACAATGCAGTGCAGCCGACGCAGGCCACTCACAGGCTTGATCTCTTCCCTGTTCAGTTTGCGCCGGTACAGCAGAAAGGCGGCGACAGCGTTCCCGGCCCGGGCCGCTTGCAGGCTGCTCGGTGTCACGTAGAGAAAGTCCTGTGCGATACAGCGGTGCAGTCATGTGTCACACAGACAAGGAAAACGGCCGATTGAGAGCAGGAAGCCGTAGCGATGTCACACTCCGCATGGGGACATTTTTTTATGAAGCACTCTGTCGTGAAATAAATATCATTGACCCTTAAGACATGGGTGCTGATTATTTCCAGAACTTGCCGTGTTCTGGTCCTGGTCTTAATCTCTAGCTCATGATCCATAGAGAGAGGCTGGTAAACCTGACTCCCGGAGGGGTGGGTCGCCCCGGCTCACCATGCCGTAGTAGTTGCTGTTCACCATGATGGGGGTACGGCTTCTCAGGTAGACGTACTCCTCCCACCAGTCGCTCACCTGAGGAGGGGGAGCACGCACAGAGTAATCGTCTGGCCCGGGCGGCTCTCAGCCAGCACCCCCACCCCAACCACACTCACGTAGTTCGCTGCCCACAAAGCCTTGAGCTTGAGGTACCACTGGAGCCGCTTCCCCAAACCATCCAGAAACTGGGCCGCCAGCACAGTGACATTGTCGAATTCCTCGTCCCTCATTATGGGCCGCACTGACTCCAAGTACTGAGCAAGGAAAAGGGGGGCAGGTGTCACATCTCATCCTGCCTGCCTGTCCTGCTACCTTATTATCCTTCACGCCCTCTACTGGCGACTCACTCACTCTGCGAACGGTGTCTTTCACAGCTGGCACTGGCAGGTGCGGCAGAGACGCCTGGTAGCTGTACAGCAGAGGCTGCCTGCTGGACAGGAGGCACACAAGCACCTGAACGAGGGGGACGAAGCGCGGGAGGTCACAGATGCTGAATTACCCATAATCCCTTATTATTGTGTGCCGGCGCCCATACGTTTGTGTGTGTGTGTGTGTGTGTGTGTGTGTGTGTGTGACCCCATGCGTGTCTAAGCCCCTGCGTGTGCGTGTGTCCCCATAAGTGCCCGAGCCCGGAGCACAGGACGCTTACACTCCACACTTTGGTGGTGACGGACATGTTGCCATGCTGCTGAAACATCCAGCCGTGGTAGGAGAGCAGCAGCCTGAGGCAGAGGCGCATGGCGTGGATGAGGAGCAGCCAGAGCAGCGTGCTGAACAGCACAGCCGACAGCACTGCCTCGCACTGGCCACTTGGGGAGCTGTGGAGAGCAGACGCGGAGACAGCATTACGGCCACAGAGTCAACTACTGATATGGCCTTCTGGGTGTACCACTTCGCGGCGTGCGTTTGTGGCACCAGTGACTACAGTAGGTACAGTGCTCTGCAGATACACTGTGCAGGAAATATTCTGGGTGTTACATGACGGGTGAGTGTCTGTTCCTGGATCTTACCTGATGGGTATGTGTTCCTGGATTTTCCTGATGAGGCCCATAGAAGGATCTGAGCTGCCCATATACATGGTTGCCAGTATAGCAGTGACCACGAGGAGCCAGGAGGAGGGGCTGGCGGGGTAAACACCAGTGAGGACAGTGTTCTGCAGCAGGGAAGAGAAGAAGCTCTGCATCTGTCACGTCACTGCCGCACAGTGCTGGGAAAATAACACACGTCTTCGCAACAAGGTAGATATGCTTACATAGAACAACAGGTACCACTTTACGATAAGGCTCCCTTTTGCCACTTGTAAATGGTAGTAATTAATTAATAAAATGAAAACAGTGCTACAACTGGTTTAAAATGGCCTGTTAATAATTTACAAAGTGTTACAATCTAATTAATAACCAGATTAAAAACCATTCATAAACTCATTATATGGGTAGCCTTATTGTAAAGTGGCACTGAACAGCATAGCAAGGCCTATTCAGTCATCTGGAAGAACAGTGAAGAGTCACAAGATCGAAGTGTAAACTGGTCTGAGAATGAACGGAGACAGGCAAGGCCACGGTCAGAAAAAAAAGTACCTATTTGAACCCCTGCTTGCTGTACCCGCAAGGCTCTGCCAATTGTACTCTATTGCTGTAGGTGATTGTACCTCTTAAGGTACAGAAATGCACTCTGAAGAACATTTTTGTACCATTGGGGGGTACATTGATGTTGTTTATACCTTGGGGATGTTCCTCATTTCTGTACCTTAAAAGGTACAATTACCTACTGCTATAGGGTGCAATTGGCAGACCCGCGAGGGTACAGCCCCAGTGGCAAGCAAAGGTACAATTTGGTGCTTTCTTTTTTCCGAAAGTGCAGACACACAGATATATGGGCATTCAGAGAGAACATGCACAGGCAGATAGGCAGGACATCAGGCAGATAGAAAGGCAGACAGACAGTAACTCAGAGAGACAGACAGAGAGACAGACAGAGAGACAGACAGAGAGACAGTTAGTTCACCTTCATTCGAGCCAGCCTCTTCTTCCAAGATCGCATGCCGGACCGGTACACCTCAGCAAGCGCCTGGTGGGAGAGCTGTACATCGATGCCCTCTGGAGTGATGGTGAACTGAAAAGCCACTGCCTGGTGTGCCTCCGCCATAGCTGAAGGATGAGCAGGCAAGCGGGGGGTCAGGAGGCAGCCGGAGCCCGGTTACACACTGCACTCCTAGCCTGATAACGCTCTCAGTATGCACAACACTTCCTGGTGTGGCGCGCTCCTTTCTGGAATGTGAATCTTCACAACCGCGCTCACGCTTAATAAACGAGCACTTGAGAGCAGTCAAGATTCCACAGGGGTCCACCCAGTCCTCCCACCGTGTGTCAGCTGGGGAGGAACACGGGCGTGTGGAAGCCTGAACTGGGTGAGAGGTGACCAGCCGGCCACGGAAGGAGTAGACATCAGAGAACGCCATACGACATAATATACGGGAACAAGTCCTAACCTGAGAGAGACCACAGACTGGAAAACTGGCAATAGGACAAAAGCATTCCAAAATCAAGTTCATTCATTTAGCTGGCTGATTTTACGTTTTGAATTATTTAATCACAACCAGTGAAAATCTGCGAATGAGGATTTATGTTATTTATATGATTCTCTAATGCTGAAACAATTGTTCTTAAAAACACTAAATAATCTCTGGAAAACTCTCTTTATAAACCTTAAATCCGACAAGTTACCCCGATAAGACAGTAATCCCGCTTTGTAGTACAGGTCACAGAAGACTCAAGTTGAGAAACCCGGGTGGTGGTGGTGGGGATGGTGTGTGTGTGTGTGTGTGTGTGTGTGTGTGTGTGTGTGGGGGGGGGGGGGGGGG
>JAODKF010000050.1:4844278-4857323 GCA_026779585.1 Mormyrus proboscirostris | reverse complement strand
ATGGATGGATGGATGGATGGATGGATGGATGGATAGATAGATAGATAGATAGATAGATAGATAGATAGATAGATAGAGATAGATGTGTCGCAGTCACTTCACATCTTGTTGTGTCATTGTCTTGCTAAAATGTTTTACTTGTGCTCTGCGTTGGTGACCCTCTGTCACACTGTGTCACACGTGTCCCTGCAGGTCCCTCTGTCACCCTCTATCACACACATCCATGCAGGCCCCCGTCACCCTCTGTCAGACTGTGTCACTCTCGCCCCTGCAGGTCCCTCTCTCACCCTCTATCACACTCCTCCATGCAGGTCCCCGTCACCCTCTATCATGTGTGTCCCTGCAGAGTCCCCTCTCTCTCTGCAGGTCACAATGTCCTCCAGGCTGCTATGGTCCAGCTCCCCTGCTTCTTTTAATTGCATAATGTCTGACTGAAGACAACATCGCTTCAGTACTCATACTGAAGAGAGCTTAAGCAGCCAATGGTTTGATAGGAAAAGGTGCCATATTCCTGCTCATTCAAATCATCTGTCCTGAAAGACTTTGCTTTTTTGGTCCAATATGGTTGGGGTGGGGGTGGGGGGGGGGATTCCCCTTCCCCGAACCTCAGTCACTGACAGCACAGATTCATGTCCAGCCCCTCTCATCACTGGGGTTCTCCAATATAC
The DNA here is from genome assembly GCA_026779585.1 of Mormyrus proboscirostris. Lineage (NCBI taxonomy): Eukaryota > Metazoa > Chordata > Actinopteri > Osteoglossiformes > Mormyridae > Mormyrus > Mormyrus proboscirostris. Next base: position 4,856,655 of record JAODKF010000050.1, on the reverse strand, counting down.
CAAGATGGTCAATAAACTGCAAAGAAAAAAAACGCCCAAAGATTCTACAGCTGATGATCTCGTGTCAGTGATATCAGTACCAACGTACATTTCACTGTTCTGACAGACTGGCGTGTCATTGCTGTGGTGTCCAAAGAGGGGCACACAGTCTCACGTTTCAGGGTCCAATCTGACATCTTGCCTTCTTTTCTCTGCATATGCATGTTGAAAAAAAGAGAAAAAAAATGGAGGATTTCTGCTGATACCAAAAGGTTTATGTTGATCTTTTATTGAGGCTTTACCACCACTTGGACGAAGATTGTTTGCCAGGTTTCTCTTTAACAGGAGATCAATTTGCCCTTTTCGTTGATCTCGTTGGCATTTCTGGTCGGACTGCAGTGATGACCTCCGGCCACTGGGGGCGACCGTGAGGTTTCCTGCTCAGGGCTGGGACTGTGTTCCATTGGTGGAGAGCAGTCTAGCTTTGTCTCTGCTGGAGCCCCGGCGCTGCAACGCACTTCCCCCGTCACTGCGCTCCCCACGTTCTGCCCGCTCGCCCCCGCTGTCCCAGCGCCGCGTGGGGGTCCCAGGGGACCTGGGGGTGAGCTGCCCGTTCTTCTCGTCTGTCAGGGAGTGAAAGAGAAAGGCAAGAAGAGTGGTGCTAAGACACAGCTTTCCATTCAACTGATCAGCGGCGGTTATAAGGGCAGCATCCCCTACCGACGAGTGCTTGTACAGAGGGCTGGTCGTGAGTGCTGAGGAGCTGGGCCTGAATCGTCTCCACCACTCTTTTGAACCGGCGACTGGGACCTGTTTGCATTCGCAGACACAAGCACACAGACAGACACACATACAGATAGGTTACGGGGGGGGGTGGAGTCATTATGGATCTTCTGCGATTTCCCAGCAGCCCCCTGTCTCCCCCCATGTCTATCATTATTGCATGTGGCCTCACTGGCCCCTAACGAATCGCACACTGATGACACACTCACACTGCAGCATGCCGGCTGCAGTGCCCCACTGCTTGCCACCGTATCCCTGCGGTGGCGGCATCACATGTCGAGGGACAAAAATGAGAACCGCCACGTTCATTTTTGCCAGAGGGACCCAGGTGATGGACAGAGACGGGGCGGGGCATGGGGGTCGGGGCAGGGGGGTGCAGCTGACAGGGAGGGGCTTGTGGACGGGCCAGACAAAGGCTCGCTCTCTCTACTAGAGGAAGAAGGTCTAGCCATGCTTCTCCTTGAGCTCCCTCGCTGACTGGAAGCCAAGCATTGTTCCCTCTCCCCCTCTGATTGGTGGCCGGCTGTTTAAGCGTTGTTCCCTCTCCCTCTCTGATTGGTGGCCGGCTGTTTAAGCGTTGTTCCCTCTCCCCCTCTGATTGGTGGCCGGCTGTTTAAGCGTTGTTCCCTCTCCCTCTCTGATTGGTTGCTGGCTGGCTAAGCCTTGATCCCTCTCATTATCTTTTTCCCTCTCCTTTTCCCTCCACTGCACTCGTACCCGATATGAGGGTGAAAGTGACGCTGAAGATGCCCGTTCGCCTCCTGCCCTCCCTGTCTGCTCTCTCCCTCTCTCGCTCCCTCTCACGCTCCGAGACGGCGATGTCCACGTGGAACTTGATGGGCTTTTGGAAGACAGAAGGCCCCCCCGCAGCCTTGTGCTCAGCCCTGAAACTGGTCTGGGAGACGACACTGTGACTGAGGGATGGGATCTGGAACAGAGGAAGAGGGGTGGAAAGGTCAAAGGTCAATATGGCACATGGGCGGTGGCGTCCGCTCGCTGTGAGGGATAGGTTAGGGGGAGGAGCCAAACATGAGGGCGGGGCATGCTGGCCTAATGGGCTGCTGCTAAAACCCAGATCAGTGCACATGGGAAAGTGTAGACAGTACAGTGAATCTGCTACTCCAGAGCATGACCAGGAGGGGGAGCCATCATAAAAGCTGACAGATAAAGACAGGGCAGCACATGGGCCCCTCAGGACCAAATGAAGAAATGAAAGAGACAGTAGGCTAGCAAAAGACAGAGAAAGAGACCCACGGAGAGAAAGGCGTGGACAATGTCAGCCTTGATGGAGCTCAAGGGCTTGTCTCGGATCACCATGAAGATCTGCTCCTCCTTCTCCAGGCTGATAAAGTTCCCAAACCAGGATTTCTTGGCTAGCCTGACGTGAAGAGGGAGGCAGAAAAGCAAAGAATGAAACCTTATGAGTCCTTAAAGGTCCATGACAACCAGTTTGCATCATTAGCATGAAGGAGAGCAGTGGCAGCGGTGCGGTACGTACTCCGGGCTGGACTCCGGAGTCAGGCTGGACATGTCCTCTGAGGTCGGTACTGATGAGCAGGTGAGCAAAGGAGAGAAAAAGAGAGGCAGAGGAAGATATGGACAGACAGTGTGAGGAAACAGAGACAGGGGAGGTGGCCCCTCAATAGCATCTACCACACAGACACCAGAGGCACCACAGGAACCACAGGCCGCCACTGTCACCACGATCTACCTCAGTCACCACAGGAACCACAGGCCACCACAGTCTCCTCAGTCACCACAGTCACGACAGGAAATCACAGTCACCAGAGGCACCACAGACCACCATAGTGATGTAGCCTGTTGGCAACATGCAGCCCCTGGGACTGAAGCTAAGCGTGTCATGCTCCACCAACATGGGGGGCAGGCCCAGCCCCGTGCGCTCACCCTGCAGCTTGCGGCGGTGGAATCGAGGTGAGCCCAGCAGATTGTTCTTGAACGAGTTGAGTCGGGTTCTCCAGTGGGCAGAGGAGCTAACAGCCACGCCCCCACTGCCCCCCGGACTGGAGGGTGGGGTGAGGGACAGAGAGCCGCAACCCACTCCGCCTCCCTCAGCCCGTGAAGAGGAGGAGGAGGAGGAAGAAGAGGGCGGGGTGTGGGAAGGGTGCTGGGGGTGGTGCACAGGGGTGCCGAGCGGGGTGGGGAGCGGAGAGGCCTGCGGCGTGACCTGCGGCAGAGGGTTAGGATAGACAGCCTTAAGGACGGAGGGAGCAGGGAAGAAGAAAAAGCGAGGGATGGGGGAGAGGAGCGGGGAGGGTGAGGGCGAGCAGGAGGGTGGTGTCTGAAGAGGAAGCGATTTCATGGATTGGAGGGGGGGGCGATCAGAGGGGGTCTTGGAAGGTAGAGTATGGGTTTTTTGGTCAGGCATGCGCTGGGAGACCCTGGGGGCGGTGCCATTTCCTGGTCTGATGTCCTTATTCTGAATGGTGGTGGCAGATGTGACGTCTGACTGGCTGAAAGTGAAAACTGGGCTCTGATAGGGTGGGAGATTGGGAACAAAAGATGGAGAAGGTGGAGAGGGGAACGTAGGAATGGAAAGAGGTGTGAAAATGAGTTATGAACTATGACAGTATCGTCTTTCATTATTAAAAATAACAAAGGCCTAAATTAAGAACCCTGAATGAACGTGACAGATCACAATCAAAAGGAACAGAAGCAAAGTGCACAGATACAGATTGTTTTGATTCTTCCATAATCTGAGCTGTAAATACAATTCCTAGCCTCTCTTGTCTGTAAAGTTCACAAAGTAAGACCTGAGCTGATTTAGGCTGACCATGAGCTCCTGTGCATTGAGGATGACATCATACAGCAGGATGCTGGTGATTGGCTGTGTCTCAGAGACACAGTCAATCGTTCATTTCTAAAGAAAAGTATATCTGAGGTCAGCTGAGATTCTAGACCACTTCAACGGGGGGGGGCAGATGCATTTCCTCCAAGTATTACTTACATTAGATTGCCAGAATTGAGAAGCAAAAGGCAATTTTGAAATCCGGTAAATTATTTGTGCACTGCTTCGCAGTTACATATGTGTAAAGACTGAAATGTAACTCTTCTGATTTCTTGCTTCCACAAGCTTGATTTTTTTCTTCGCTTTTCAACTGGAGCGACTTGGCCGTCCGGCCAACCCGCATTGAGAGTCCGTCAGGAAAATGTGCTTATGTTTTTTAGCCCACATATATTAATGTAAACAATAATAATACCAATTAGAATTATAATAATAATAATACATTTATTTCAGACCTAAGTAGTATGTGTTTAGGGGGGCATGGGGGGGCATAGGGGGGCCATGTATGTTGTCATGGGCACACTGGATCCCCGGCCCCTCTCAGAACTGCCCCTGTCTGAACCGTGCTCCAGCAGCATGTCAACAACAGGCAGCGAACGTCCAAAACATCCACTGGGATGGCACGGGCAGCCGTCGGTACGAGAACAGGAACACACAAGGATGCAAAGGTCTGGCTCTCGCGTGGTTAAGTCCTGGGGGCAGGACGCGAACCGGGACAGCTAGGGGCGGGGCTCTGCGGCTGCCGTGGTCTACAGAAAAGCTGACGATGCTAAATCTCACGTTAGCTGATGATGTCACCATACGTGGGGTTAATTACAGCCGCGCGTCTATCCCGGGTGTCGAGCGTAAGAGAGCAGCGGGACGGGAGAGACTCTCACCCGCGGGCTGCTGAGGGGGCTGCAGGACAGGCCAGTGGAGGCGCCGCTGACAGAGCGAGACCTGCGGTTGCAGAGGGAGAGCAGACAGATCGGTGTCAGGGTGCGGCCCTGCTGTGACCCTCGCCCGCCCCCACGCCCCCACGCCCCCACACTCACCTCTGGCTGTGCGCGGCGGAGTCAAGTGCCCGGCGCGGCGCTGTGGGGCTGCCCTGCTCCGTTACGCTTAGCACCTCCAGGCTCTTCCTCTCAGGCCAGCAGCGACCATGCCGCGACAGCATGGGCGAGTCCACGCGCTTCCGGGGGGGATCTGCGGGGCCCAGGGACGTAAAGCACGGCACACAGACACAAAAGTCCCGTGGGAGGATGACACTCCCTCACCTATGTCATTCCTGGGGGGGAGGTCCTCATCCTCACAGCTGGGATACCTCTCCTTACGGTCCAGTAGGAGGTAGTAGATCATTTTCTCCTGGTTATCTCTGAGAGAGAGAGAAAGAGAGAGAGAGAGAGAGAGAGAGAGATCGCAAGCACGAGAGAGGGGAAGAAGAAGAGGAAGGAGTGACAGTGCGAGCGATATTCTACAACACGGGTCCAGCACAGAGTGATCCTCCTCAGACCTCCCCATACTCACTCGTCACACTGCAGGTCGCGGGCCAGCTTGACCCGGTCACGGAAGCAGCCCAGGGAGTGCATGCTCTCCAGCACGTCGGGGTCCAGCTCCGTCAGTGACGTGATGCGCCGTATACACACGCGCCTGGGGGGCGGCTGCTCGGGGCACGGCTCATTACGGCCCCCCCTGGTGGACAGGCAGACACGTCACACCAAGTTCACTTGCGCTGGCAACATTTCAGTTCATTAATTACCATCGTTGTATATTCTTTGCCAATTACCTCAGTAATTAACAGTGCTGAGTGCACTACTTGTACTTAATCTAGTATATTACGTTGAAGTGACTTTGGACCAGCATTTGGATTCTTTAGAAATGTCCAGGTTCTACTTACAGGTACCAGGCGTGTTTCTGTATTGCTTCTAACTGTAGATAAAAAAAAAGGACAGAAATACAGATAATTTATGGAGACAATAAAATGGAAGAGAAGTGTCCTTTCATATGCGTAGTCTGTCATTGTGAGGCAGTGCTTTAGTGAATATTATTGTCAGAGCATTAGTGAATATCAGTGTGCCTCAGCACGAGTCAGTTGCATTAGTGAATATTAGTGTGTGTCAGTGTGTTAGTGAGTTTTAGCATGCCCGTGTCAGTCAGAGCGTTAGTGAGTATTGGTGTGTACCAGTGTGATTCAGAGCATCAGTGAGTACTGGTATGTATCAGTGTGAATCAGTGTTAGTCGGTGTGATAGTGAATTTTAATATGTCAAAGCGTTAGCGAGCAATAGTGTGCGTTAGCGTGAGTCACACACCGTGAGCCGCTTCTCTGGGTTGACCTCTATCATGCCTTTGAGCAGCGCCTGACAGTCGGGGGGAATAAAATGGGGCATGTGAAAAAGCCCACTCTTCACCTTCTCCAGGAGCTGACGCAGGTTGTCGTGGTCAAATGGCAGCGCGCCCTGGAGGGAGAGGAGAGAGAGAGGGGGGAGAGGGGGAGTGAAAGAGAGCAAAACAGATAGAAATGAAGGGAAAGACAGGAAGAGGAAACTTAAAGGAAAACGAGACAGAGTGACACAAAGTTGAACTGAGTGAGTGAGTGAGTGAGTGAGTGAGTGAGTGAGAGAGAGAAAGTATGAGAGACTCTTACCACAAGCAAGGCAAACAGGATCACCCCACAGCTCCAGACATCAGCCTTCCTGCCATCGTACTTCTCCCCCTAACACACAAGAGGGTGCTATGACACACAAAACACAGCATCCAAGGCCTGCACGGCTCCTCCACTAAGAGCTGGAGCTATCAGTCCTTGGGACCCAAATCCACAGTAATATTCGGCTCTTACAGTAGAACATATCTTACCCTGATGACCTCCGGACATGCATAGTGAGGAGATCTGTAACAGCAAGAGCACAAATGAAGACCTTCACTCACAGTGGCAAACCGACAATGGCAGCCAGTACTCAGAGCCCATACTCAGTACTCAGAGCTGGGATTCGGTACTCACCCACAACTGGTCTCTAACAGACTGTCCCCCACCTGCAGAGACGCCATACCAAAGTCTGCAATGCGAATGTTGTTTTTTTCATCGAGCAGGAGGTTCTCCGGCTTCAGGTCCCTGTGACTGGGGGGGAAACAGCAAAGATTATGCCTCCACCAGGGGGCAGAGTCACACCTCCAATGATGGGAGGGGCAGGGCGGGGGGAGTCACGCCTTCACCAAGAGGTCAGAACCACGCCTCCAGCAAGGGGTAGAGTCATTTAATATTTACCAGTGTAACTGTGAATGAATGTAACTGTGAATCTTCTTTGGATCTAACAAAACTTCCCAGTGGAAAGGAAACAGAATCCTCCATAAGACGTGCAGGACCTACTTCCCTGCTTCCCAGCAGTTACAAGAGGCTACAGTCTTCTAGCACATTGGATCTCACTCCTATATCATCCAGGTGACTAAAAGAAGATTTTAGGTGCACATCTGTGAACACGTGACACACGTGCTCTGATAGAGCCTTCCTACTGAAAGCCACGTCACACATAAAGAGTGAGCAGACAGGAGAAAGGCCTGGGATTTGTTAGGCAGAGCGCCCCCTACCAGATAGAATGGTTATGGCAGAAGTCCAGTGCCGAAATGATCTGGCGGAAGAATTTGCGAGCCTCTTTGGGCGTGAGTCGACCCTTCTTCACCAAGTAATCGAAGAGCTCTCCTCCAGACACGTGTTCCAGCACAAGGTACCTGAAGGACAGGGACAGACAGAGGCTCTTACATGTGGAGAAGGCATCACCCATCCAGCATGCCAACACACATGACATGCGTCACTCTCACTTGCAGGTGTTTATTACTCTCAGTGTTTATAGGTGTTTTTCACTGTCAGTGTTTGCAGGTGTTTAATACTCTCAGTGTTTATTGTTATCTATAATTTTCAGTGTTTCCAGGTGTCTGTTATTGTCAATCTTTGTGGGTGTTTATTACTCTTAGTGTTATAGGTATCTGTTACTCTGTGTTCACAGGTGTTCCTATTTATCGGTCATTGTCAGTGTTTGCAGGTGTTTATGGGGATCTGTTATTCTCTATGACTGCAGGTGTCTATTGCTCTCAATATCTATATTTATCCATTATTTTCAGGGGTTGCAGGTGTCTGTTATTGTCAGAGTTTGTGGGTGTTATTACTCTCGGTGTTTATAGGTATCTTATTGTCAGTGCTTGCAGGTATTTATCGCTCGTTTTTTATACAGATCTCTTATTCTGTCTGTTCACAGGTGCTTAGAAGATGGATGATGAATGGATGGGTGAGATTTGTATCTTTCACTGTTTACAGGCATGTACTTCTCCCAGTGACTACAGGTGTTTGTCTCTATCAGTGCTTACAGGTATTTGTTATTCTCATAGACGTCATGCAGTTTCAGCACGTGCGGATGCTCTATCAGCTTTAGAATTGCGATCTCCCTCTCCACCTGGAGAGGACACAGCAATAGGAAGACAAAGGGAAGAAAGAGATTGTCTCACAGCGCTGGTATCAAAACCGCTGCATGCATGCGGTATTAAAGTCACTGGGAATCTGATTGTCTGTTTCGGGGCTGCAGGTTAGAGAAGGGGCAGCACCGGCATAAAGGCGATACGGAAAAGCTGAGGCATGCAGCATTGGAGTGAATCTGAACGTTTCAGTGGCCAGAGCGCAATACAGACACAGACAGCCCCGGCGCAGATAAGAGCCCACCTTCATCAGCACCGACTCGGACAGCTTCTCCCTGTTCACAATCTTAATGGCCACCTTCTGTCCTGTGATGCAGTGAACTCCCAGCTTCACCAGGCCTGAAACACAACATCAGGGATGTGGGGTATGGGACAGACAGCCCTGAAATGTGTGGGGATGCGTGACAGCCAGCATCAGTGCTACCTCTCAGAAATACAGGGACATGCACCCAGTCAGATTATTACCAATACTGCATTAGTGTGCTTGATCACATTCATACTCCACTGTGGCAATCAGACCACAGTACCAGATTTTATGTAGCCCATTTAAAATAGCCCCAGAAATAAAAATCCCCGTATAAAAATAATACCAGGTGTACAGCAACTATTAAACCACATTTTATAAATCCTGAAATATGCAAATGAAACGGTCAAACATTTTTATAATTATTTAGGAAAATCGCTGTTATCGATGTTAAATGTGAAATGTGTGTGTCTAAGGTGTTTCCAGCATACTGTTGCTCTCCAGCGCATCACGACAATTAAACACACATCAGTGAATAAAGAAATGCGACTCTGCAATTACAGACGCAGCTGGTTACCGGGAGCACGCCGCTCTCTCACCTGTCTGTCCTTTGCCCAGCGTTTTCTCCAGGCGGTAAGGCCCGACGTACTGGGCCGACAGAGTCACCGACAGTTCCTTGGCGGACATGGTGCGACGTGTTTAATCAAATGCCACTGCGTTGCTGATGATGAGCTACATACGTCCGGGGAGCGGTGTGCGTGTCAGGCTGTGAGGGCATTACAGGAGACCGGGAAGGGACACGGACGGGAACGCGGACAGGGCCAACGGACAGTCATTTGTGGCCTACGCCAGGTCCTACGAAGCCACGTTACTCTACTCTTTCCATCTGCGATTATTCGCATTTATTTTAATTGAGCGACCTCGGGTAATGTCCCATGTCAAGATCCATCAATTTCGGGTAACCGAAGGGAAATTATTAGAGAAAAGGATGCAGTGAGTATGAGAGATGCGAATGAAACAGACAGGACAGGGTTTTTAAAATAGGACCAGAAATACTAAATTAACCACAGAGAAGTATCACCAAAAGCAGTATGATTCGTTAATGCAATAAATATTAATACAAAGAGTAATGGGTTAAATATTTCAGCGTGGAGTCAGCGGGTTGATCACACGCGTAAGCGGTATAAGTGCTCCGCTGGTGTTATATAGAAGAGGAGTGCACACCAGCCCGTCTCGCTGCACCCCCTCTTCCCTGCCCCGCCGTCTATCCGACTATCGCGACCTTTTCATTGCGATCCTTATCCAAATGTGTGCAGGCAACCCCTACTATCATATACATACAGGTCTTGTGTTATGTATGTATATATGTATGTATATATTGCAGGGATGCCGGTTGTCGTGTCATGCGGATCCGCAGCTTAGAGGCGGATGGAGGGCTTTAAAGCGCACCGCCCTCGCTGTGCCCGTACGGCTCCGCTCCCGGCGTTTCGCTGCCTAAACGTGCCTCCCCGACACCGGCCGCTGGATCTGCTCCGCGTTTCGTGGCTTTAATGTCGCGGGTGAAGCGGGCATCCTAGGCGAGCGGCGTCCCCTCCCAGCGGCGTGTCCATGTCACAGCGTTTTATCTCTCCGTCCTCCCCGATGCGCTCCTCTCCCGGGTGCCCTCCTAAAGCCGCTGATGCTCCGGAAGGCGCCGTGTGCCGCTCCCCTGCTTCCCGATATCTCTTCACGTAAACTGTTATTTTGTATCTCTTCCTCCTCCTCGTCCGACACAAGCAGCATCAGCATCCGGGTCCCTCTCCCTCCTTCCCCCAGCCTCCTCCCTTTTTCCTTTTATCCCAACACGCCTTCCTTCCCCCATACACCTTGTTCCCCTTCACGTCGCTTGGTAACTTGTGATATTTGGTAATATTGTAACCTTTTCCCGTCTTGTTGCTTTCATTTTTCCCATCTCACACACCTCGGGGCGGAGCCTGAGCCGTAGCTGTTGTATATGTTAAAAATGAGAAAACCGTAATGGTCCAAAGGGACCGCAAAGCTGCACACACTTGTGTAAAAGCGGCATGTTGCCGCCCTTCTAAACTAGAACCTGAAATGCTTTTGTCCATAAAACAGACTTATTGCGCATATTTGTTGTATGTCTGTGCTGCTGTCACATGATTAGTTTACTCTAAAGATGATGGCAGAAACTATATATCATTTTAAAAAGAATATCTCCCTGGTGTGACTGGATGAATGCTTTTTCATTTAGCCAGGGAGTGTGGTGCGGGCTGTTATCTGCCCGGCTACCGGGCGCGCTCTCCCTGCAATATTGCGTTTTCACACTAGGTGGCAGCACGGGGTCGGTACCGAGGTGCAGCTATGACTGCATAGCAAAAGATCATTTATACTGCACGTGATTGATTTTAGACCTCTATCTAATCTGCCTTTTTACCTGTTTCTACACCTTACTGTGAAAACTGCACTACCGATTTAGATTGGCTGGTATAACAATCACATTTGCATGCAATCCCAAAATGTAAACACAATTTTTAGCGGAGTTTAAACCATCAGATTTTACCGCTTTTTTGTTGGGTCAATAATATTTCATAAGACCCCTGTGCTTTGCCTTTCAGTACTGCTCAAGTTCCATGTGTCTCCTAGGCGACGCCCATCTCCCCTTGCACCCTGTTACTTGCACGACAAACTAAAATATCGCCGTCCTCTTCAGCAGAATTCCACCCCGCAGCAAGCCGACACCCCTGGCCATAAGGTCACATGGTCACGGGGCTCCACATATATGCTGTGCCTTTAGCAACTGGTGATGTCTGACCTTTGCACTGCTGGGGGAGTGTGAACTCAACACACGCATATTCCTGCATGATACACGAGGCCAAATTTCCAAAAACGTGGCACAGTGCATCACACTGCCCAGGCCAGTGCCTACATCTGTATGTAAACCGATCACTTTAAATATATTTTCATGGGAAAGGCTTTGTGTTCCCCTGCATATGATGCATTTGCCACAAAACCTTCACTGGTGAAATGAAAAAACGCAAACAGAAACCATTACTCTGGTATAAGGTTTATTCCACTTATCCATGGTCAGGTTAGCCATCCACATGAATGATCCCTGTGCTGAACTGGACTTCAATGGTCTACGGATAACATATGCTGTCTGTGCCCCCCACTGACGGTTCAAGATGGTTCAGTCCCATGGAACAGGAAAGGGAATGCTGGGAAAGTGGAAGACTGAGTGCAGTGGGTCTGGAAGAGGGACAGCAGAGACAGTCGCATGCAGGCTGATGCTGAACTCTAATCCTGAGAAATGCAGTGGAGAACGTAACCCCCCCCCCCCCCCGGGTGTCCAAGTTGTACCTTTAACATAATAGCTGGGCTTGTCATTCCTGTGGACAAGCCCCCAAACGCACAGAAACACAATAATTCAGGGACGGCACGCTGATTGCCTGCGTGGAGCTGGTCGCCTGTCTCCTGCTGGTCGCCTGTCTCCTGCTGGTCGCCTGTCTCCTGCAGGGCCGCGCCATCCCTCGCTCAGGGTGCCTGGGTGGTGCTCTTCATGCAGCTGTGGAAGGCTTCCAGTAGATCCTTGCAGCCTTCAGTGCCCTTCTCTTTTACACTGGGGGGAGGGGCAGGGGGGTAACCTGAGGATGAACTCAGACCAAAGGAGCAGCAACAGCCGAAAACCAGCTGGGGTCGGTGGCAATGGGAAGATGTGGCAGCTAAGGGGGGCAGCCTCCCCCCTAGAGAGCGCTCCACACCGGCACAGTCGAGATGCCTTTTCAGCCAAATCTAACAAGTGCATTGAAATGCTTCCTGAGTCACATCTAACATAAAGAGCATCTGCATTTCATACATACAGCAGCCCTTGTGCAAAGTGTGTCGTGAAAAGGCGCCACCCAGCTGGATTGAGCCGCTTAGACGCTGGGGTTTGCTGAAGGGCAGGAGAATCCATGGGTGATTTTTCTGGGGGTGTAGCAGATGCAGGAGCATCCATACTGAAATGCCATTTGCACATTCAATAAAATTAAACTATAATGTAAAGTTATATTTGAAGATGTGGCTTGTGTTAGTCTAATCTTGTGTAATAACAGCGTGTCCTCCAGCCCATCAAAAAGACACCTTCCCC
>JAODKF010000050.1:4811034-4836560 GCA_026779585.1 Mormyrus proboscirostris | reverse complement strand
CCCCCCCCCCCCCCCCCCCCCCCCCCCCCCCCCCCCCCCCCCCCCCCCCCCCCCCCCCCCCCCCCCCCCCCCACCCGAAAAGATCTTTCACCAGAAGGAATTCCCAACAAACCACATCACAAGCGAGAAGTGGCACAGGAAAGGACAAATTTTCCAATAAGTTTCAACACAATATAATTTGCTATAACAAGTATGCTTGTCATTTACAAACTTGCGGCAAATTAACCCTTGTGCACATAAGTCTTTCAGGAAACACTACCATATACCTCGGATCTTCAATAACCCGGTATTCATAAAATTTAATCTAAAGCCACAAATAGCCACAACTGTGTAAAGCGCACACTATTATTGAATAGTAAGAAACAAAACAAACAAAATATTTTTTTTTTTATACCTTTTCAAATTCCTCCCTTGGGTTTTGCTTTACCCAATGTCTTGGGCTGTCATTGGCTGTAGCTTTTTGTCGCACTCAGTACGTTTACATGCACAGTAGGAAAACTGAACTGGGTTGGGAAACGCCGAACTAAAGGGTGCTTTTCCAATGCACCAGGTACCGTACTTTTGGTACTTCAAGATGGCAACAAAAGTACGGTACTTCAAGGTGTTTGTTTTCCCAATGGCATCAAAACTGGTACCGGCCCCGAATGACATCACAACATGAGGTGCGGTATTTTATTGATTATTCCTTTTCAAGATTATGTAGTATGCATTTAAAAATCAGTTTAAAGTTTACCTCCACTGCTTCTGCATGAGCGCTATATTCATTCTCTGAGACATTCATAATCATTTTCATCCTTGCTGTTTAAATTACTCCTAGACGAGTATGTGAGAAATTTATGTTGAACTCCTTTTTTGTTTGTTAAATACCCCAATATGTATTACAACAAAATCACATTGCAATATTTGAAAAAATTCCAATACTAGTCCTAGTATATTATACAATCATAATAGTACATCATAGTATACAATACAAAATTGTATATTGTTCTGCTATTCTGATCTTGCCGTATCTGTTCTTCTGACCAGATTGCAATTAAAGCTTGTGTCACTTCATTTGTCCACATATGTATCATCATTAAATTTTTATTTATTTATTTATTTATTTATTTAGTCTGTGATGTAATAAGTCAACAGGAAAACCCCCAATAATAACAAACTGAAAGGAGCCATATCACCAGCTATTGTAGCAGAACCAAACATATTTCGGTCAATAAATCGATCCCCCTCCCATGCATGTATACTGGGACAAGGAAAGTAGTCTGATAAAAATGGCGTAGTCAAGCTATATGTGAACGTACTGAGTGCTAGTCGCAACTTCACACTACAGAATTTGGTGGTGCTGACAGGTCCAGAAATGTAGCCAACTGGATATGTGATGGGTGGCTGTGACTCCATTACGGCTTGTCTTTGAACAGCTTGACTATTTGCCAGCACCAACCAAACACCAATTTGCCAATCTATAGCTTTTGTCTGATCTTCAGAAACTTGTTGAGCGGAAAATTGAAGCTAAAATTAGGGTTGGACCGATCCACATTTTTTCAGTTCCGATTCCAATGCAATTTAATTTTTTTAATATAATAAATGTGTGTGTGTGTGTGTGTGTGTACAAAAAATTATATATAAAAATATTTTTCAAATCTAGCAAGTACAAATTAAATATGCCAAAAAACTCTTTAATTAGGCTACTAGAAATATGCATAACATACCGCTCCACCTCGTTTGTGCATCTTGTTTTAAGCATGAGGCATTTGCAGTTCAATTTGAATATCTTCCAAGCGAGGCTGCGCAAGTAGTGAATGCTTAAAATGCCCCACAGTTTTTCTCCCACTTGCAACAGCATCACTTATACTGTGCTGCGATCGCAGCCCCTTGTGTATCAAAAGCTGCAGCAAATGCGTAAAACAGGCCAAGCTAGCAACTCCAAATCATCCATTGCTTTTTTCATATTACTCGTTTGTTACTAAGGTAAAATACATATGCGAATGATGTCACCGCAGGCGAAGTCACTGCACCCACACCTACTGAGTGGCATCCTAGTGAAGATCACGCCCATCCTAGTGGCATCAATAAAGTTGTGATTATTATTATTATTGATTATTATCGTTAGCGTTACGCTTGAATGCCACAAAAAACGTACCTAAAGTGGGAAAGAGCTGTCGTGCAAATGATTGAGAAGAAAAAAAATCTATTTAAAAAGAAATAGGAGCTCTCTTTTTACAGAGTGCTGAAAATGCAATAAGTAGTTATCAGACACATATCAGTCACATATGGCCGGATCGGTGCCGATACCGATCTGAATTTCGGATCGGTACATCTCTAGCTAAAATCACATGGTGTGAACTAGGCATAAGCTGAGCCACAGGTGCTGTGATTCAGAAACAATGTAAGCCGGGCTACCGAACACTCACAGTGGATCTTGTAGTCCTTGTACTGCCTGTCCTCAATGGCTGTAATGTATAAAGTGGCTCGATCAGGAAATATAAGCCCATCTGGTTTCTGAGGGAGAAATAGGCGTTAAACACTTAATGGTTCAGTTCCGGGGGCGGTTTTATTAATCACCGACAACTTAGAACATTAGTGATTTACATGTGCTACAGTAGTGTTAATTGTAAAATGAAAAATAAGTTTTGCGACACTAGTAAATTTATGAGCGCTCAACACATCGCAGTTCTGCCTTCCGGAGATCGGGAGCATTTGTTATCGCAGTTTCGGTCATGGGTTCAGAACCGTTACACCATTACTTGAGAGTGAAATCAGTCGGTTATTTGAAAATCAGGCCACGCAGCAAACAGCCAACAGTGCATGAAAGAGCCGAATCGAAACTCATCCTGAGAGCTGAAGCAGAGAGATCCCTCACCAGCCATTTGTCCCGAGCATAGATGACAGTGTTCAACATGGACTCGTAGAAAAGGCAGTAGCCCATCCACTCAGAGATGATAATGTCCACCTTTTCCACGGGTAACTCCACCTCCTCCACCTTCCCCTTGATGATGGTCACAACTAGACAGAGCATACAGGGTCAAATCACTGACGGGGCCCAAAGTGATTTTTCAGAATAGACATAGAACAGCAGAATGATCTGATGTCTGTGGATCAGAAGTCCTGACATCTGTTGTGGTATGGGTGCTTCCAGCCACTCAGAGGAAGTTGTTTAAAACCTTGAGGAGCACTGTGTATCACAACTATCAGGGGTCAGTTTGGTCGGCCTCAACTTTCAGCTGAACAAAACCCGGTCTCTCAATTATGCAAACCGTAAATGCGTATCCCCAAAGGGAACCCCTTCATCCTTGGGGCCGAACTCAGACAAACCCCAAATACTTACCGTGATCCAGTTTGTTGGCCTTGACAATTTTCACAGCATAATCAGATATGCTGCTGCACTCAATCTGTGGGGGAGGTGTAGAGGATTCAATTAAATCCAGATCCCAGCGCTAAAGGCATATTAGCAAGCGTAGCTAAACAGCGGGAGCTGATTAAGGTCAGCGAGGGAGGACTCTCACCCCAATAACCTTCTTAGCTCCAGCCTTAGCCGCAAACATGCAGAGGATGGCCGTCCCACTGCCCACATCCAGAACCACTTTATCTTTGAACAGATGCTTGTTGTGGAACATGGAGTTGCGGTAGGTGAGGGTGCGGACTTCATCTTTCAGCATCTCCTGGAGTCAACAGGGAGACAGCAAGTGTCAGCACTGCATGGCAAAGCACCTTTGCCTACATTTACAGGGTATGAAAGTGGCAATCCTGAGAAAAATGGCAACACTCAAAGGGATACCCCGGAACGGAGCAGGATGGCACAAACACATACATGCAGACATAGCACACATGGAGTAGACTGTCACACGTTTTGTCAGTATGGACAGTACCTCATGGATGCCAAAGTGAGCATAGGAGTCGAAGTAATAATCCTTTGAGGTCATGTCCTCGGCTGGAGTCTTTGTAGAGGTCTCTCCCTGGGAAGAAACCTTGTAAAGGAAGAGGCAGACAGTGAAGACCCGCTTCACTAATGCCACTTAACCCCCGGCTGTGGAATCTTGTCAAACCATACAATTCCTTTTAAATCGCAAAACTGAGAGATGTTTTGTATCTAGTCTTAAAACCAGCAACTACCACGGGGAAACTGGATCCCACATGCAGAGCTGGTGGTATCTGGGGGGACGCGCCGGCATCATCAGATGATCATCAGTCACAGACTTTAAGCCGGTTTGCGGCTCTCATTTCCCCACTAATGTAGCATTCTGGGCAAGTAACCAGTAAAGGGAGGGCAGAGTGGCTGCAGTTATTGTTAGCATGCTCGCAAATAGTCCTGACATAGCTCGGGCTCGTTAATAAGGCGTCTTTAAGAGCCTATTAATGAGCCTGGAGCAGAGAGTTCAGGCTGGATGCACTGGTAACAAGGCGTCAGAGGAGCTCCGGCCGGGAGGAAAACGGCTAACGCACCAGGCGCACGAAGCAGGGACACTTACTAATACGCTGTTACCAGTCACCAATTTAAATAAGAACCGCTGGTAAACCGGTTAACGCACTACGCCAAACTAGCTGACCACTGATGCTGTCTTCGTCAGTTCTATCGCCCATCCTATCAGCGAAAACAGTTGACATTGAAACGTGAAAATCCCGGCTTCAGTTTCAATCTAAAAGACATCCCGGTTCGGAAATGTGATTCGTGAGGCCGCTGGACCCTCGCAGAGATCACCATGGGTCTCCGCTTCTCTCACCTCCATTCTGTCTGCTGTCTCCGCCATTTCAGTTCTGCGCGTCTCCTCCTCCAGAGCGGCCTCGCGCAGTGCTGCTGCGCGCGCCTCCTGGTGGCGCCCACTTGTTTGGCAGCGGCACCCGCCCCCCTCGCGCCGCCCGCCTCTGCGAGGGATCGTGGATAAACTTGTTATTAGCCACTTTAGGGTCTATACATTGGGAATCTTGCAAGAAATATCAGCGCATTATTTTAAAAATATTATTAAACAACCAGATTTCATGGAGAAAAAAAAAATGTGCATGCTCTCAAAGTGGAACTCAATAGTGGAAACGCACGTTCAGCCGTAGGCTTATCTCCCCAAAATGTAAAGGCGACCGCTTGAGACGCTCCTTTGTACCCACGAGCATCAGTCATGCAACACCTCCGACACCGCCAGCTGGGACGACACAAGCCCACTATCTCTAATTTCTAACAAACTAGTCCTATCTTTTACCCCACCCTAAATATTGCAGGGCTGTGTGTGCTTTCATTTTGCACCATATTACCAATTTGAGCCATATTGTCCTTTGTACTGCTTACAATACAATTGCAATACAATTGCAGTTATATTCCCTGTTGCTTTTATTTTAACCCACCATTTCAAATATACATTATATATTATTGTAACATTGCAATACTTTGTTTATATTTTTGTTATCTAATTATCCTCTTAACTGTACATCCCTTATTAGTATATAACTCATGTCTTATGTCTGTATATAAATATAAAATGAAATGCGTTTCATAACCAATGCATTTTTAAAAAGCAGAAACCATGGTTGTTTAAATGTAAGGGGTTTTTGTTTATCCAAAACCATCGCGCATAATTTGCGTGACCTACAAGCAAAATGAATAGCTTGTGCGTAAACAAAATTCAGTGAAATGGTTCTCGCTCTTAGTCATCAGAGAAGGTTGTGCAGATATGTTAACGTTACATGTTGCTCAAAATACTATAATTTCCTAAACTCTCGGGATCCAATAGAAACCCGTATAGAAGTTGAGCGATGTAGAGATAAACAAATACCGTTAAAGAATAGCGGGAAAGTGCGACGGGAACCGATCCCGTCCACCAATAAGCTTGCTGCAGGCAATAGAGGGCGGGGCGGACCCCAGCTTTCCACAGCTCGAATCTGACGAAAAGCGGCGTCCTGGCTCACGTTCTGGTCACGAGCTCGATCGGGTGTAGTATAATTGCCAGCCGGTGGGCCGTTAAACGCCCTCAGTGAAAAGAGGTAGCTAGCCGGCAGAGCGTCCTTGCGGCCGCTCGCTCCAGGAGCCTTACGAAGAAGCGGTTGATGCATTCCAACATTTAAAACCGCTAGCCTAGCTATCTGTGACCAAAGAGAGGCTAGTGGCATAGCCGGCTAGTCGCTGTGCGCCTTATCCCGGTGGCAGGGTTACCGCTTTACCGACGCTTTACGACACATAGTACCCCAAAGGGAGGGGGGGAGTTGGGGCGGCTGGACGGTCTGTGAGCATCGGCGCACGTTGACAGAGCTGAGGGAGGCTCTGAATGAATAACAGAGAACCTCCGACCCACCGCCGCTTCAAGCCCTTCATCACCCGGTTACGGCTGGTTAAAGCGTCGCCGTTAACGTTGGGTGAGCCTGGTCATCGAGTAACCTCGCCGTCTGCTTCGGGAGAGCACATTCAGCGGACGAGAAGATGCCGGCGGTGTCGAAGGGGGACGGGATGCGTGGATTAGCGGTGTTCATTTCGGACATCAGGAACTGTGAGTGTCCCGCCGTGTGGTGGGTGGCAGACTCCGCTCACCCCGGGGCCCTGATTTGGGAAAGGCTCCCGTTAACCGAGCTGGATGTTCCCGCTGGTCGAGGCTAAAGCCTGAATCTTACTGATCGCTGCTGCTTGTGTCCATTATGCGGACAGGGCTGCGATTATTGAAATAAGGGCGGACACATCAGTCAGAGGAATGGGAGCCTTATGTATGTCGTTGACCGGTTTATGTTCTTTATGTGGAAATGCACATGACACCAATATCGCTTCCGTAAATGTGTCCTGATTATTCCCGGGAGCTGGCACTGTACACTACTTAAGATAGGCCGCTAGAGTAACTGGCATCTTAAGCCTTTAATCATGATTACATTGCTGACTTGCTTTAGCTACTACATGTTGGTTCATGTTTCTGGGTTGGGGTGTAATTTTTGGGATCTGGTTTCCCCCCTTTTCTGAATTTGGGGATACCCGGCGTCCAGCAACACCGCTAGCTTGCAACAGGAGATTGGTGACAGTAGTTTACAAGAGTATGCTAGTCACCTTTGGTCATTATGCAGCTTACTCGGGAAGAACGGGGCACCTGGGGCAGGCTGAGTGCTCAGGTCGTTGATGGATGTATGGATGGATGGATGAACATGCAGGTACCTATTGAATGTTCATGCTTGATTTATATATGTAAGAATTATGGCAGTTATTACATGGCGGCCATTGACTTTCCCCTGATCACTGGTGGAGGGCTTTAGCCACACACGTGTTGGCATAGCTGACGTATGTCTCACTTTCAAGTGAGCACTTTAAAGATCAGACTGTCATTTTCCTTCAGTATCTGCAGGAATGACTCGGTCTCCTTGAGATAGGGACCATTTTGAAGAGGCCGTAATCTTATTAGTTGCTACATATAGTTTCTTTACTTTTTAAAGGTAAAGAATGTCTTTCTTTGCCTGGCTGGTCTTGCTCTTGCGCTGCTTTTTGTCTCATTTTTGCTTGACACTCCTAATCTCAATCTGCAGGCCCCTCATTTGCCCCCCATACACACAGCCACACCCCTCTGTGAGGCCCCTGTCTTTATCACTCCACCTCTCCTCACTCCCTTGCCTGCACCTCATGCCTGTCTTCCTAACTGCTGCTGTCTGATCCCTTTTTCCTTCTTATTCCCACTGTGACCTGCCTCTCCTATAATCTGACCATCTCCCCTCTCTAATGTAGTGTTTCCCAATGCAGTCCTCTGGGACCCCCTGACAGTCCCCGTTTTTACTCTTTCTCAGCTCTCTGTAGGGAGCAAAATAGCGGACTGATTTTTTTTTTTTGTGGGTAGTTGGGTGGAAGCAAAAATGTGGACTGTCTGGGGGTCCCCAAGAACCGGGTTTAGAATCACTGCTCTAATGCACAATCTTCTCCTTTCTCTTATTCCCCCCCCCCCCCCACTGCATTTTCTGCTTCCGCTGCTTTGCTCGAGTCGTTTAAGCCTCACTGTGGTGCCTTGTGGCCTTTTGCTCTCTCTAATTCTGTGCTTCCCCTCCAGGTAAGAGCAAAGAGGCCGAGATAAAGCGCATTAATAAGGAGCTGGCCAACATTCGCTCCAAGTTCAAAGGGGACAAAGCGCTGGATGGCTACAGCAAGAAGAAGTATGTATGCAAGCTGCTCTTCATCTTCCTACTGGGCCACGACATCGACTTTGGCCACATGGAGGCCGTCAACCTGCTCAGCTCCAACAAATACACAGAGAAGCAGATCGTGAGTGCCAGCGAACGGGCCAGTGTCCCAGAGACTACGACTCGCTGCCACTGGAATAACCTCTGCTCTCTTCTTTTCTCCTAGGGCTACCTCTTTATCTCTGTGCTGGTGAACAGCAATAGTGAGCTCATCCGTCTCATCAACAACGCCATCAAGAACGACCTGGCCAGTAGGAACCCCACTTTCATGTGCCTGGCACTTCACTGCATCGCCAACGTGGGCAGCAGGGAGATGGCGGAGGCCTTCGCCGGGGAGATACCCCGCATCCTGGTGGCTGGGTGAGTCACAGGGGCGTTCCCCGCTTCAGGGGTCAGCTCCGGATGGACACAGCAGAGACTCTTTGATGAGGGAGTGCTGTCGATGGTTTACAGGGACACCATGGACAGCGTGAAGCAGTCTGCTGCGCTCTGCCTGCTCCGCCTACACAAGGCATCCCCGGATGTGGTGCTGATGGGCGAGTGGACGTCGCGGGTGGTGCACCTGCTCAACGACCAGCACATGGTGAGATCACGCTGACCGCTGCTGCGCCGCTAGCGCTCTGCTCTGGCTTTGTCTGGCAGGCTTGACGGGTGACATTTTTCGACATGCCCGCTGACTCCCAGGGAGTGGTTACAGCAGCGATCTCCCTCATCACCTGCCTGAGCCAGAAGAACCCAGAAGAGTTTAAGAGCTGCGTGCCGCTGGCGGTGTCCCGCCTCGGCAGGGTGAGCTTGCGTCTCTCGTCCTCTTCATCTTTACCAACTGCTGTCTGGGATGGTGAACTGAGCTGGTGCCCATGGGCCATCTATTTCGTCCCCAATCGCAGATCGTATCCTCAGCCTCCACGGACCTCCAGGACTACACCTACTACTTCGTCCCGGCTCCCTGGCTGTCCTGTAAACTGCTCCGGCTGTTGCAGTGCTATCCTCCGCCAGAGGATGGCGCGGTGAAAGGCCGTCTGGTCGAGTGCTTGGAGACCATCCTGAATAAGGCTCAGGAACCGCCCAAGTCCAAGAAGGTGCAGCACTCGAATGCCAAGAATGCAATCCTGTTTGAGGCCATCAGCCTGATCATACATTACGACAGGTGAGGGCTCCAGCAGGGCATGCCGCGCCAGCCCCCCCTGCCTTGCCTCACGCGTAGTAAATCCTCCTTTATACTGCCCCCCCCCCCCAGTGAGCCCAATCTGCTGGTGCGGGCGTGTAACCAGCTGGGCCAGTTTCTGCAGCACCGGGAGACCAACCTGCGCTACCTGGCCCTGGAGAGCATGTGCACGCTGGCCAGCTCCGAGTTCTCCCATGAGGCTGTCAAAACGCACATCGAGACCGTCATCAATGCCTTGAAGGTGTGTCCCCCCCCCCCCATGGCAGTGCCATGTCCTGTCAGCGGCAGATGTACCTAGGGTCTAATGTGGCTGGACTCCCTTCCTGGTCTCGCAGACGGAGAGGGATGTCAGCGTGCGGCAGAGGGCCGCAGACCTGCTCTATGCCATGTGCGACCGCAGCAACGCCAAACAAATTGTGGCTGAGATGCTGAGCTACCTGGAGACGGCGGACTACTCCATCCGGGAGGAGATGGTGCGTCTTTGTGCTCCACCCAAAGCCGACCACCCTGCCCCCCCCCCCTATGCTGACTGACCGTCTGTCCTCCACAGGTGCTCAAGGTGGCCATACTGGCAGAGAAGTATGCCGTTGACTACTCCTGGTACGTGGACACCATCCTGAACCTGATCCGCATTGCCGGGGACTACGTCAGCGAGGAGGTGTGGTACAGGGTCATCCAGATCGTCATCAACCGCGACGACGTGCAGGGCTACGCCGCCAAGACTGTCTTCGAGGTATGCTGGGTTGGGGGAGATCTCCCTGGGGGAACGCATCCTCGACTCACAGTGACGCCGTGTCCCTAATTGTCTTGTGCGTCTGTCACTCCTGCCCCCCCCCCCAGGCCCTTCAGGCACCAGCATGTCACGAGAACATGGTGAAGGTGGGAGGATACATCCTGGGGGAGTTTGGCAACCTGATAGCCGGGGACCCCCGTTCCAGGTACTTGGGCCACTCTCGATCCTCGCGAGCTCATCGCTCCTCCATGCAGACTGTCACTCACCCCCCACTCCCCCCGCAGTCCGCTGGTCCAGTTCAACTTGCTGCACTCCAAGTTCCACCTGTGCTCGGTGCCCAGCCGCGCCCTGCTGCTCTCTGCCTACATCAAGTTTATCAACCTGTTTCCGGAGACCAAGCCCACCATCCAGGAGGTGCTGCGCTCTGACAGCCAGATCCGCAACTCGGACGTGGAGCTGCAGCAGCGCGCCGTTGAGTACCTCAAGCTCTCCTCCATCGCCAGCACCGATGTCCTGGTGAGGCCCCGTGCGTTTCAGTCGACAGGCCGCTCGTGATCACCGGCATGAAGCGACCCTGACCCGCCTCACCTCGCGCCTGTAGGCCACAGTGCTAGAGGAGATGCCCCCATTCCCTGAGCGGGAGTCCTCCATCCTGGCCAAACTGAAGAAGAAGAAGGGTCCCGGAGCAGTGTCGGTGTCTGATCTGGAGGAGGCCAAGGGGGAAGGAGGCGCTCTGAATGGGAGCGGGGACAGGGGAGCCGACTCCGTGGCCACCTCCAACAGCGTAAGCGACAGAGGCAGCCTCTTTGCTAAAGTGGCTTTTCAGAAAGAGCAGCTGTCTGGTGTGTGGTATGAGGCCACCGTCTGTCCTGCCTGCCTCCTTGGCATGCTTTGTGCCTGAGACTGCACATATTTGTGTGTGTGTGTGTGTGTGTGTGTGTGTGTGTGTGTGTGTCTTCCATATCGTGCGAAGCCCTGAAATGAGGCGTGGATGTGCTGTTCAGGCCTGATCAGTGAACAGAACCCCTCGACTGGCCGCACTAACCTGAACTGTGACTTTCTGGCGGCTCATCCGCTGACGGCTGACTCCCGCGTTCCCTCAGGCCACCCTGTCCCCCTCTGCGGACCTGCTGGGGCTCCGTTCGGCGGCTCCCGTTGCCCCTGGAGTTGGCAGCCTGCTGGTGGATGTGTTTCCTGAGGCTGGACCTGCATCTGCTCCTGCTGTCAGTGAGGATGGCTTCCTCAGGTAAGAACTCTAAATCAATTACCAATAGTCATTTTGTCAGGATTTTTTTTGTTTTGTAGTCTCTGTATCTGTATTTGTACCAGTAATTCTTGGTACCATCAGTGAGCAAATGGCCCCTGTCAGTATCTCCTGTCTGTCCCTCTTTTCTTTGTCATTTTTATATGCTGTCTGACTTCTTGTGTCTCTTCTTCCCTTTTTCTCTCCCCTTCCTGTTTCTTTTTGTCTCTGTGCTGGATTTGTCTGTGTCTCTCGTCCTTGATTGTAATTGGACAATGTCAGAGATCTGGACCTGCCTTCCGAGAGCTCTGACTCATTGGTCGAAGCTCCTGGTGAATCTGAGTAAGGGGCCAGAGACTATCACATGATTAAAAGGAGAAGAATTGGCCTACATTCTTTTTAAAAATATTTTTCGTACAGCTATTGTATAAACTCTTGTTCTGTTCATGATTTTGTAGACTAAACATTATGTTTTTGTTCTTGCAGTATACTTGTCATTCTCTGATTTATTTCCTTTCTTTGTGCTTGGTTGCTGTGCACCCCACCTACTCTAAACGCTACCCTCTCTCTCACCCCCCAGCTTTGAGGACCCTGCCCTGCCTCTTCCAGAATCAGATGATCTTCTTTACAAGTAAGAGCTCTTTCCTTTTTCCTCCCCGCCTCTCTTCTCTCCATTCCTCTTTTCCTCTCCTCTGCTGTCCCCTCTTCACCCTGGCTGTTAACAGGCCTTCCACCTCTGAATCTCTCGCATAGCGTATGTATACAGCTTAGGGAGCATGTGACAAATCTATCTGATCTTTGTAAACGTAAAAATGTTGGCTGAGCTGAGCGCACTGCCAGTTTATTGACCGGAGGCGCAAGTCTCCTCCCTGTCCCCCTGAACTCTTGCTAAGCAGAAATTTTTAAGGAGTTTAATTGGAAATGTGCAGTGCAGAACTCGCATGCCAGGCCGTCCTGCTACCGGAGCCATGCTCAGCACTTCCTACATGGCAGCATTGCGTTGGCGCCTCTGCGTGACACAAGGCGCAGGCGGCCGCCTCATGCCTGTCAGGCAGCATGCAGTACGAATTTCAGCCTCCTTCCCAGCGCTGCTTTTGTGACCTCCCATTAACCATCTGATTCTTAGGTTTGTATGCAAGAACAATGGGGTTTTATTTGAGAACCAGCTGCTCCAGATTGGCACCAAGTCAGAGTACCGCCAGAACCTGGGTGAGTTGGGGACACTCCCCCCTCTCCCCGTATTGACACCACCATACAGGGACTCTGGCCCCGGAAGCATCCTGCTGTGCTCCTCTCCGCAGGGAGGATGTACCTCTTCTTTGGGAACAAGACATCTGTGCAGTTTTCCAGCTTCACCACTGCCATCACCTGCCCCGGCAACCTACAGACTCATATCCTGTCCGGTTAGAGTAAACACCTTTTTAGAGTTGTGTGGTTAGAGCCCCCTCCATCCCCTTAGATGAAGTACGTAAGGTGTAGCTGTAAGTAACATGCTGACAGCGGCCCCATAGGGCATTCTGCGGTTGTGCATCCTTGACTAACTGGCCCACAGCTGAATGTGCAGACAAAGCCAGTGGAGCCCCTAGTGGACGGAGGCGCGCAGGTGCAGCAGGTTCTCAACATCGAGTGTCTGTCTGACTTCAGCGACGCACCTCTGCTCAACATCAAGTTCAGGTACGGCCTGAATCTTCACCGCCCTGCGTGCTCCATGCTCTCCCCTGAGTCGGGGGGGTCACATGACTACAGCTGACCACGCCCCTTTCCCAGCAGGTATGGGGGGGGCCAGCAGAACCTCACGCTAAAGCTTCCAGTGACCATAAACAAGTTCTTCCAGCCCACTGAGATGAGCTCACAGGACTTCTTTCAGCGCTGGAAACAGCTAAATCTGTGAGTAGAGTAGCTGCTTGCACACATGCGCGTGTCTGAATCTTTTCAGCATTTCTAAGCATCACGGCCCAGTGTGTCAGTGCATAATCAATCAGAATCAATCAGATACCCACTACTGTCTGTGCGTGTCCGTGTGTCTGAATCCCTGCGGTTCCGCTTACTCTTATTCTCAGCCCTCAACAGGAAGCACAGAAGATCTTCAAGGCCAACCACAGCATGGACACTGAGGTCATCAAAACGAAGGTGAATCTCAGGGTGTCGTGATGTTTGACTAATCTTTTTTTTTTTTTTTTTGGGGGGGGTGGTGGCTTGTCCTCCTCCTCTTCCTCCTCTTCATCTCTCTGGCTCATCTGGAGGTGACATTCAGGCTCTTTCAGATGCACTGCCCCCTCCCCCCTTTAACAGACTCTGTCCCCATCCTCCTTACTGTGAATCAGTGCCTTTTTTTAAATGACCTGTAGACCTCACTCACCTGACTGTTGTGCACTTCAGCTGTTGGGCCTGGGACCTGCCCTGCTGGAGGACGTGGACCCAAATCCAGAGAACTTTGTGTGTGCTGGGGTGATCCAGACGAAGGCCCAGCAGATTGGCTGTCTCTTACGGTTGGAACCCAATGCCCAAGCCCAGGTACCTGTTCACCCGGCCCGCCTGTCGCCTATAATCCGTAGTGTCAGTGTCCAGTCTATCTCTCTGCATTTTAATTCACTTCCTGTGCGTGGCCCTCAGCCTCCTGCCCACTGCAACACATTCTCCTCCTCCTCCTCCTCCTCCTCCCTGCAGATGTTCCGGTTGACTCTGCGCAGCAGCAAGGACACGGTGTCAATGCACCTCTGCCATCTGCTGGCCGAGCAGTTCTAGAACGGCGTCTCGTGGGGCTGCAGCACGCTGTCAGACTGGGCCCTGCACACATGAGGGACGCCGCGGGCCGAGTGGGAGGGGCCGAGTGAGACAGGCCTCGCTCCGTCTCCATCCGCTCTCATCTGGTGGCTCTTATCATGGCTGTCGTTGTTTTTATTGCTGTTATGCTCTGTGGGTGCGTGACAGCCCATCACTGTTTCTGAATCTGGAGTTTTGTTTTATTTTTCTTGCTTTTCATTTACTTTCCATGACTCTGTGCTTGTGCTGCCAGCTGGGCTGCAATGACAGGAAGACATTAATGGTCTTTGTCTCCTGCCCGTGTTACCAGACATCCCCCTTTAACTGGTCTAAGCTAAGCCGCATTCTCGATCATGTTTTCCCTGATCTTTTAGCTTCGGGCTTTTTCTGTGTGTGTGTGTGTGTGTGTGTGTGTGTGTGTGTGTGTGTGTGTGTGTGTGCGCGTGCGTATGTTTCTCATCGATGTGAAATGACTGGTGGCTTTTCTACCCCAGCCTCTTACCAGCACTACTGCCAGCCACATTCGTTAAACATCCAGACCTGCAGTTAGTGTTCAGTTTAGAGATGCATACTCTCCCTCTTCACTGCGTATCTGTGTTCCTATGATGATGTTTAAAATGAACATTCCGGCAGTTTACAGGGGAAGCCCCCAAAATCCCTTGACAGGTTTGAGCTCAGTTTTTTTCCAGTGCCAGCAGGTGAGCATGGGGCATCCATCAGGCCGCTGTATGATGTGAAGAGGTAGGCTTGGAGGAAAAACCCAGCTGCTGCTTCACTGGTGTTTTAAACCTGATAGACTGGACCCGTCACTGACGGTCACTGGGGTCACTGGGAGCTGAGCAATGCTGTCAACACGCTCTGTGTGGTGTGTGTGTCATTGTTATATTAAACCTGTCTGATGTACTGGGGCTAATATGAAGTCATTGTCATGATGTATATTTGACTGTAAGTCTCATCTCATGGAAGGTGTGGAACATGCTCACGTTAGGTAAAAGTCCATAACTGGTGTGTATGTGCATGTGTGAGCGTTTGTGTGTGTGTGTGTGTCGCCTGCATCTCCAGTGTTTCTAAACGCTGCTGCGGCCCACTATCTGTGTAAAATCGGTCAGATACCCATTATAGAAAATGACTGTGTACTGAACAATGTGAAAGTAAATGTATGGAAACAGCTTCCTGTGTCTGTGTCTAGCTGCTGTGCTCCTCTGTGTCTGTGTCTGCCACAAGAAGGTTGAATGCATGTAGTTTTTCTTGAACTGCTTTTGTAATGCAATGAAGGAAATTTCTGCACATGTGTGCTTGGAAAGTAAGCAGTAAAACAACATGTGATGCTCAGATTTCATATTGGTATGGTATGATATGTTTGCCCATAGTGCGTTGCAAATTAACATTTTAGCCTTAACTCTGAGGCGTTGACTATTTTTTTCTAACATGACCAGCAGCTATTTCTCTAATTGGTTTTGGATATAATGATCAAATTATTCCATTATAGTTTTTTCTACTTAGAGGGAAAAGTGACGTCATCGGTTTCCCCGTATTATAACAGGAATGTGGATCTCAATATTGTGACATTAAGAAAATCAACCGGTAGACCTTGAGGAAAAACAACAATAATACGCAGTGTCCAAATGTTTGCGTCATTCCGTGACACTGGCAAATCTGGGGGAGAAAATAGATTGATGGAGAAAATGAGGATTTTTTTATTCGATACACGTCGGTCCCTTTCATTCTTATAATAACGTACTTGCTAGTTAAAATGCAGAATTAACGGAAGAGGCTACCATAATTAATGGCAGTGATAAGGGAAAGCGTTCTCATATATTGAAAAACGTACACTCAAATATAAGTTAGTATTGGCAGTGTTGCGTCGTGTATATGAGCATTGGATTTCTAATGTATATACATGCACACTGGACGTCAGAGGGATGTCGTACACTGTAAAAATCAAAGTAAACACATGACGTATGAAGAGCATAATACGTACATTAATTTAAGAGTGCCGCAGTCACTTCACAGACCGTTAATCAAATTACATAATTTATTTAAATAGATGAAGTCCAAAACAGACCGGATACTGTGCAGCCAATAGCGCTTGCGCGGCCGCCAGTTAGCTTAGCGCAGCCTCCTTCACTGATTGGTTAAAAATGACATCATATAGAATAGTACTATTTTTAGCTCCGCGGAATGGCATTACCTCATCTTTTTCCTCACGCAGGTATAGATATACAATAACAAACAATATCACAAGCGCAGACGGACGAAGAGAGAGAAAGACGACGGAGGGGAGGACTTCGTGCAAATAATATCCATTTTAAACATTCTTTATTGTACTGTTAAATATTTCATTTTTCTTCCAGGAATCTCATTATTCTTATTTTATTTTCCTCATTCTTTAAAAGCTACGCTTTTTTACTGAATCATCAAAAATTGAGCATGTTTTCAAAGCTGAACTATTACTTGTTTTAATTTAAACGTAACTAATTGTGGCGTGGAGTGAAAATCTTTGGGGTAAGTTTTGAAAATTTTCTTAATTTTTCTCTAGTTTTCTTAAATTGTGCATTTATTAGCAGTGTTACCGGCGTAAGCAAAAACTATCAACCTATAAGGATATTTTTAAAGTATTTGATGTTTTACCTGTGGTAAATTGCGCATTGTGTGACGAATGCTGTTATGCTAAACCTATTAATATTCGTTATGAAATGAATATGGTGTATTGTCATAACATTTGCTCATGTTTTATTTTGGTCCCAGGAAAACGAGTCTCAGAATAAAAAAGAATATGGTTTACTGCAGGGAACGAGAGAGCGAAAGCCCTCCTCTATCTCTAATCTTACCATATCTCTACCTGGGCGCTGAAGTTGACGTTACACAGGTGAGTGCATAATTTAAAATTAAAAGTCTAATTAAAACTCGTGTCCAAAATGGCTTTAATTAACAAATGTGCACATGGCCGTTTCCCTCCGGTGGTTCAGGACTGCCTGACGTCTCAGGGTATCAGCTACGTGCTGAGCGTGAGTCGCTGCTGCCCCCAGCCCGCCTTCTTGCCCCAGAAACAGTATCTACGCATCCCGATTGACGACTCGCTCAGAGACGAGCTTCTGCCCTGGATCCCAGAGGCTCTGCAGTTCATTGGTTAGTATTAACTGTCCTTTTCAAAAGAAACGTTGTTGCCACTAAAATAATACTTTTACTCAAAAAAAGACAAATTTACTTCTATCATTTAGTTGCTATTAGGTTTTTTTTTGGTAGAACATTTTTATGAACTTTTGCAAGAAACTTGTTTAAAGTTTATATGATTGTTGACTGACTGATTTTTACTTGACACTGAAAACAAACAGGAATAACACCGTACTTTATGTTGGCACTAATAACCGTGTTAGCCCAGTGAGATCCTTGAGCTGTAGGGGGCGCTTTTCTGAGGCAATGTCCATTTCTGCCTCTTCTGCAGATGGCGCAATGTCCCGTGGATGCTCAGTGCTGGTTCACTGTGCCGCTGGTGTGTCCCGCTCCCCTGCCCTGGCTGTTGCCTACGTCATGTATCGACTGGGCCTGGGGCTGGATGATGCGTACAGGTCAGTGGGCTGACGGTAGCTCCCCCCCCGCCCCCCCCACATCTCCCTGCTGCTAGGAGCCTCAGAGTCCATGCTTCTCATACCTGATTCTCCTTCTGTCTGTTCCAGGTTTGTAAAGGAGCGCAGGCCCTCCATCTCCCCAAATTTCAACTTCCTGGGTCAGCTACAGTCCTTCCAAAGTACTCTGCTCCACAAGAACTGTGGATCCAATCAAAATGCTAAGCTCATTGTGCCTCCTGGTGAAAGTGCACTATCCACCAATGGAAACACTGTGCCACTCCCAGCCAATCAGGATGCATATATTAAGAACTTGATTGAGGGTGACTTTTTCTCTGAAATTAAATCATATGCACGCTGTGAAGGTTCTCAGTACACAGTAAGCAGTTTGAAGCAAGACAGAATGTGTTCAGACCATCCAGCCAATGCCAACAGCAGGCTGCTTCCAGCTGTGACTTCAGACCCAAAGCAGAATGAACAAAGGTCACGGGAGCTCAGTGTGTCCATCGCTGATAAACTCAGAGCATTCACCCTAACACCACACGAAGTGGAAGACCCTAATGAAAACTGCAACCAACACAGAGATGCGAATTATCAGCCAAGATGTCTGCCAAGGCCCGCACAGCTACAGGTCTCGTCAGAATATTCATCCCTTTCAGAAAAGCGTAAGAGTCTGACGCTATCCCTGGCCTCTTTGAGCATAAATTCACAGACTCCTCAAAGCAACAAACTGGAGATGGAAAATGAGAATAGCAGTCAGAGGCATCAGGGAAACATCTCCAAGACTGTGCAGAACGCGGATTGGGGTCCGTTCACCAACACAACTAAGCAAAACAGAAAGGCAGTCGTGAGTGGTTTGTGCGAAGGAGCACAGAACATCCATCATGTAAAGCAAACCCATCAGAGTAGGGAAAATAAGACCTCTCCTAGAGTTCAGAAGAAGGTAGACGTGGGAAGAGAAAGCTGTGGTGCTACACACGGTGAGCGGATTGATGAAGTAAAGTTTATGCTTGCTAATTCAGGACTGAACACCGGGGAATTCAAAGCTACAACTACAATACAAAACCAGCGCATTTCCACCGATCGACAGCAGATGTCGCCAGACAATTACTGTGCTGCCGCCGTGGAGGCTGTTGAGGGTTTAGACGTGGACCAGATCCCCTTGTCGCCACTCGGCCTGACTGTGAGCAAGCTGTTGGGCTGGGGCGAAAGAATGCTGCTGGGCACTTTGCTCGGTCCCAGGGTGAAGGTGGGACAGCCCGCGCTCCCTTACCGATGTTAAACGTTCCAAAGAGGCATGGAGGCCATACAAGCAAGGAGAAAAATATGAAAGACCCCCTTTGCATGGGATGAGATTACCGTGCGTGCGTGTTTAACTGTTTGAATTATACAGGTCTTTAGCCTGGATTGCATGCACTCCCACATCTGTATATTCCTCTATTCTTATGTGTCAGTGATTCTTTTTATCTGTAATGTTCCACACACTGAGGCAATGTGTATACGTTACTCACTACGGCACACATGCTAATTCTGAAGGCGTACTTCCCCAACTATGTATATTTAAAATGCAGCGTGATGACGTGGATTACTATTTATCGACTGACTTGTGATTATTTATTTATTGATGTTATTTATACTACGAATATTTCGAGACTGGTATTTTTGTCACTATTGCTTGTAAGTAAAAATTAAAGAAAATATTTTAGGCAGATGTTTGTTGCTTTTTACTACGAATCTCAGTGAATGGCTCATTCAGTTTACGCCTGTGCACCTTGTCACCCAAAATCTTCTACGCTGCCGGCTAAACTGTAGGATTGCAGTGATACCGGGCACAGTGGAAAGCGTCCTATGTCAAGCCGTTTGAACATTGAATAAGTAGGCAGGATAATTTTAGATGTGCATTGTAATTCTTACTAGTGAAACCGGCATTTTAGATATATCTAATTCAAGAGTACAAATGACCATTTGAGACATCCGTAATTCAGTTCTTATTAGTGGGAATTACGTCACTTTTCCAATTCATCTGTATTGCGGTTTCAATTTGAGAAGGTAACAGTTCCATTTTAGATATCTAAAATACGAATTCTGGATATCTGAAATTACTTACTAGTAAAAATACTCTTTTTAGATGTCTGCAATTCAGTTGTTGCAAATGAAAACCGCAATACAGATATAAATTTGTTAAAGATTTTAATCTTAAATTGAAATTTGACTAGGAAAATCTGTTGAAGATATAGATATCTTCAAATACAGTTTTTAGTAGTAAGAATAGGGTTTTTGATATCTTTCATTTTTATTATGGTAAAATACAATTCTTACTAGGAGAAATAGAATTCTGGATATCTAAAATACAGTTACATATAGGAAAGGGGTGTAGTAAAATGTTAAAACGGCTTGCCAAAGGAGTCCACCTGTGTAACTTCCGGCGAAGACGTCGGTCATAGGAAGTCCAATGCAGCGCGCTTCACAAACAACAAGCTATGAAATGCACATGTTCACAACTTGTCTGTATATGCAACAAATACGCGGTCTTCACTGGTGCTGTTAAACCGATTTATTTCACATATGACAGAGGTGTACAATAAAATTTGTCACACAATGCATGAACAAGAATTCCACTTAGGATCAATAAAGTTTAATGTAATATAAAAGCGTATTTCTTGAATAGTATTTCACTTTAAAACATGTTCACGACAAAAAATAAAGAAATAAAAATTTTGACAAGCAATTTAAGGCAATCTTGTCAGAAATGATATGCAGTATCATTTCCTCCCGAAATAAAGCTTCTGAGCGCGACTGCAGATAGTTGCCTAACTTTGTCCCTGGAAGTTACCCTCCCCCTCATGCTAGGGCTGACGAGGGAGAGCGCTGGCATCCCGCCGGGGCTGCATGTGCCGGAGCGCCTGGGCGCGTCGAGTCTCTAACCAAAAGCGAAATAAAAACGCCTAATACTATAATCATGAGTCACATCCGCTGCGGGCAGGCCAGCTTCTCCGGCACCATAAGAAATACATTTGGAAGTTTTTTTTACATTCTAAGACCTATCCTCACCAGTCATTGTTATATCTGTTATGCCTGCTCATGATTAGCAACTTCATAACAGTTTATTCTTCATTAGATTCAGAGCCCAGAAAACCACTGCTCTTCCCGCTTGCAAACCGAGTCGCTGCAGATTTTATATTCAAAAACAGAGATTTTGCTCGACGCGCTCCGGGATTAATTCGGATTGAAGAGAAACGGGGAAAATCTGTGCAGTTTGCCTGCTGCAGGCGGATTCCCGACATCGGATAAGAAGATTTCTGTCTGAAGTGGGACAACCCCCGAAGATCCCAACCCAAATAAGGCAAAGTACAGCTGGTGTGAGCGCATACATATTCAGCATGCATTTGGGTGGTGTCCATCTATTTCTATACATATTAATGAGATTAAGCAGAAATCTTTGACTCGTTGAGCTCCTCAGTACACCCCGGCAGTCATCATTTGTCCGAAATTACGCTTCTGGGATCGTCAGGTATGCAACAGTGAAATTAAACAATTTATTACTTCGAATAGTAAATATTATACGCTTTGAAGGACACTCCCAGGTCATACATACTCATGAGGTTTCGAAAAACTCTTGGATGAGGAAAAAGGTCGCCTCTGG
Organism: Mormyrus proboscirostris; assembly: GCA_026779585.1. Taxonomy (NCBI): domain Eukaryota; kingdom Metazoa; phylum Chordata; class Actinopteri; order Osteoglossiformes; family Mormyridae; genus Mormyrus; species Mormyrus proboscirostris. The sequence continues at coordinate 4,815,329 of JAODKF010000050.1, read as the reverse complement.
CTATAAAAAAGAACTGTGTAGGAGAAGAAAATAACGTGAAGAAAATCTCGAGAGCAGGAATCGGGTCTAGCTGGTTATAAAGGTGATCTCTGTGCATTTATCACCGCTCGGGCAGCGACGCTCCGCAGGAAAGCGGCTGGTTTTGATTATTTGTAGTTGGGGTTACTTTCGAGTTACTTTCGAGTAGTGAAGCTGCCGAAGGCGGTTGCGGAAGGGAGCGACGGGGCGCTTTGCGGAACAGCACGGCTCCCGACGCCGACTTTGTGGATTCAGACTTCGCTCTTGGACCTTAAGAGCCGCCAATGCGAACCGCGCTCCGCGAATCCTGAAACACCAACTGCTGACAAAGGAACTATACGGACCCTGTGCTTTTAAAACCATGTAATGTTCTTTTATATGCTTGCAAGGAGCGTGTTTTGTTTTTCCCGTTTTGAATGTAGGCCTGTTATTAATACATAGATACAAAAATATGAAAAGTTAGGGTGTTTGGATCTTTCACCGAAATCTGAAATCCGGGAAACTGATAACAGATTGAAAACCGATTGGGGAACAGCATTGTGGCCTGCTCTTTCTCTTCGTCTTATACAGAAAAGATTTTTGTATATTTTATGATTTTTTTTTTCGTGCTGCTTATTAACCGACGTTTTCGACCTGTTTAATTTGCAAAAGGACAGAGGATATCCGGGTGTAAATCAAGGTCATAAAACTACCAACCAGGTAGTCATGTCGACAGAAGAAGAGAGGTTCAAACTTGTTGTGGTGGGTGGAGGCGGAGTGGGCAAAAGCGCTTTAACGATCCAGTTCATACAGGTGAGATCCGGAGCCTAACATTATATTTATTATAAGCACACCCTGAAGCTGCCTGACGGTGTTAATGTGTATTCTTGTACTGCTCAAAATCACTATTCAGTCAAAATGCGCCTAATTAATTGCTATGAAATGGTTAATGTTTCTGATGGTTGTTGCAAAATGTTCTCAGCTGATCTGTGCTGGTTAAAGTCAATTATAATGACTGTTGCTGGTATTGTATTTTTTGGCCTGATTTTGCATCTTTTTTTTATCAGTCCTACTTTGTGTCAGATTATGACCCCACCATCGAAGATTCCTACACGAAGATCTGTAACGTGGATGGAAAGCAGACCAGGCTAGACAGTAGGTGCCCCCCACCACAGCTGTAGGCCCGCAGCTCGGCCTGCACACTGTTTAGCTGCTTCAGTCAGGCGCTGGATGAGTCAGCTGGTGCGTGTGCGGACCTGAGTGCACGAGTCCTAACGTGTGTGTGTGTGTGTGTGTGTTTGCTCCCGTGGCAGTTCTGGACACGGCGGGGCAGGAGGAATTCGGAGCCATGCGGGAACAGTACATGCGCTCTGGGGAGGGCTTTCTGCTTGTATTCGCCCTGAACGACAGAGGGAGGTGAGTCGGGATGCAGGAGAGCGGTGGGGGGTGGGGGGTGATTCATAAACAAAGGTGGAAATTAAAGTTACTGTAAATGTTGACATTGAGGTCCCCACACCAGTTCCGTCTTCCCAGTTTCATTAGCATTGTTTCAGATGGGGGGGGGGGGTCATACTTCCACCTGAAACTCGCCCCCACCTGTTCCAGCTGCTAGGGCCCCCGCATGCTTGCAGTGTGTCGGCCTTCTAGCCTCAAAAACAAAACAGCCACTCATGTCCTCTGTTCTCGTCCCCAGTTATAATGAGATCCACAAGTTCCACACGCAGATCTTGAGGGTGAAAGACCGCGATGACTTCCCCATGGTCTTGGTCGGGAACAAAGCAGATCTCGAGTCCCAGAGAACGGTAAGGTGGGGATGCAGCAGACTGGCTCCACTTTGGCCGCGTGATTTCGGCTGATCACAGGCTGGGGGGATCTCGGTGTGCAGGTTTCCAGGCTGTGGATTGTCTAGTAATATAATGCGTTGGGTAGAAGTTGAACAGAGCCACCAAATCATATTGTCATGAGCGTGACGACATGATGCTACTGGCTAAACTGGGGTGACAGGAAATTGGATTGTATGTGTGTGTGCATGTGTGCGAGAGGCCCACTTCCTCTGTGTGCAAGGCCCACTTCCTGCATGCATGCTGCACCCTCACTGCAGTTGCATTATGGTCTCCCATGTGCAGATTCCTAAAGAAGAAGCCCAGGCCTTTGCCAGAGAGAACAGGATCCATTACATGGAGTCCTCAGCCAAGAGCCGCCTCAATGTGGATGAAGCCTTCTTCGAGGTCGTTCGAGCGATAAGGTGATGCTACGATGCAGTTTGCTTGTTCTTTATGTGGGCTTGTTTGGCAGGGGGGGGGGCGGCCTGTCCTCGCTGTGGATGGTGGTGCTACTTTAACTGACAGAAGCTCCACTGCCAACATAAAGACCAGAGGAGTTTACGTCGGCAGTGGTATTATTCCAGGGAATAACTTTGACAAGAAGGGTATGTGCTCACTGTGGCCATTTTGTGTGTCCCTGTTCCTTACGGGGCTCCTTGGAGTGACGTAGGGGTCCAGCTTCCCGTTCTCTCTGTCACTGAGGTCTTGTCTTGCTGGCCCATTGCATCAGGGTGGACATCATGCTCACCTCTTGCTCTCTCTCTCTCTCTCTCTCTCTCTCCCACTCTCACCCCCCAAACAGAAAGTTCCAGGAGACTGAAAATCCACCCCTTCCCTTCCACAACCCCGACAAACAGCGACCTGCAAGCTGCCCCTGTACCCTGCTTTAACTGTCCCGCATCTTCTGCTAATCACCACAGCCACTCCGCCTTGGTGACTGACACCCCCCCCCAAAACTGAGCTCAGTGTTTTGTGTGGCCATGAATGGGAGAAGATCTGAGGAATGGACAGATTTTGGAAGAGATGGAGGAGATAGAGGGAGAGGACGTGTTCCAGCGGAAGAGGTCCGGGGGTGGGGGGAGCTGGATTGTGAAACATTCCAATTTATTGCTCTTTTTTTTTTTTATCTTGCATATTTTATTACGATGTTCTGTGTTTATATCTCAATCTGTACAAAGTTTAAAGTAGGTGAAGGGGACTGGGGGTGGGACTGGTGCCTGGGGGCTGCCTGAGCACTGGGCCAGGTTGGGGGGGTGGGGGGGGAGATGGTGAGTCCCAGTAACACTATGAAACTGGGCAGCACTACACAGGTGGGAGGTGCTCAGGGCCACCTGGACATGGGACAGTGTGTCCTTCACACAGCTTAACGTGTATCATCAAGCAGAAGTGTGTCACACTAAAGCTGCATGCGTGTGCTCTACATGTGCTGACATGCAGGGTCTGGGTCACGTGCTGCCAGAGCCCTGGCATCCACAGACTAACCAGTGTGCCAAGCAGGGGCTCGTGCTCTATAAGGGCGTGCGAGTGTGTAACTGTCTACGGAAGTGCATCGCTGTGTGTCACAGTGGGCCGTGCATGGCCACAAGCTGATATTGTATTGCATATTACAATTTTGTACCAAAAACAATGTCTGATTAAAATGGTCAGTACTGCGATAGGATGTGTGTGGTGATTCATCTGGTTTGGCCACATCCAGTCTTCGGCCTCTCCTGTGACAGTGACCCTGATGTGTCTTCCTATATCGTGTCATCTGACAGCTGCTTCCCACCCAGGTCACTCGTGTGGTTTGAGTGATGTGGCACATATGACACTGTCATCCTCACACCACTTAATGTTTACTTTGCTGCCTTCTATTCGTTCTAAAACCGGGGGTCCTTCCCAGCCACTTTGGGGGTTCCCCATGGCTACACACTGGGCCACGTTCATTCTGTTATTGCTGCGGAGATCTCTGAGCCTACGGAGCGGCGATCAGATTTCCCGAGGGCTGCAGCCCAACAGCATCTCTCTGTTTCTGGAGAGCTTCCTACAATAGCCTGAGTCATGTTTACACAAACTGATAAGAATGCTGCGCCCAGGAGGGTTTAACAGAAACCAGGCCTTTGTAAGCAGGCTGGGGGGTTGGGGGCACAAGCAAGTTCGGCATTTTTTCCAGTTGTCGCCTTGCTGGACCACAAGCCACAGGCTGAGGTGACATTCACTGCATGTCTAATGGGGAGAGAGAGAACGAGAGAGAGAACTAAGTGCTAAACAGATAACGCAAGATTGCTTGGACATATTTCCCCGCGTTTTTCCTCTCTTGTTCTCTATTCCTTCTTTCCACCCGCCCCCACCCCTGAAGTACCTTGCCCATTTATCTCCCCACCTACAGCCGTCTCCTCTTCCCCCAGCCCTTCCCCCTGTCGGCACATGCTGCACGTTCCTCTTCCACCCCCCCCCTTCATTCCCACAATTCTGCTTCTTGCTCTTACCTTTTCT
>JAODKF010000050.1:4781694-4794477 GCA_026779585.1 Mormyrus proboscirostris | reverse complement strand
CAGGACGAAGCTCATTCTCTGCACTCCAGTCCCCCCCCTCCCGCTCTGCCATCTCCCTCCCCTCCCCCACCCACGCTCCCTCCATCTGCAACTCCGCCCCAGTCTGCTTCACCACCCCCCGCCCCTGAGCCAGCCTCACCTCCAACCCCAGAGGACCCCCCTGTGCCCCAGATCACCTCACTACACCTAGCCAAAAAGCAGGCGGGCGCTGCCATAGCAGGAGAAACGGAGGGCGAGGACAGCGAGAGTGGCGGCGAGGGCATATTCCGTGAGAGGGATGAGTTTGTGGTCCGAACTGAAGACATTAGTGCCCTCAAGGTCTGTGTTGTTGTTTCCTCCGTGTGTACGTTGTGCTTCCCATTTGCTCCTTGTGTGTATTTCCTGTGCATTCCCTGTGTTTGTCCTGTGCATTCCGTGTGTTTATCCTGTGCAGTTCCCATATGTGTTCAGGGCTTCCTGTATTCAGCCTGTGCACTTCTTCTGTGCATCCTATGCTTCCTGTGCACTGACTGTCCCTGTTGCATCCCGGGCAATGCGTGTGTCTCCAGGGGGTGTAACTTCTGCCTTCCCCCTCAGCTCGCGCTGCAAATGGGACGGGAGCCCCCACCAATCTGGAGGGTGCAGAAAGCCCTGCTGCAGAAATTCACGCCTGAGATCAAAGATGGACAGCGACAATTCTGTGCCACCAGCAATGTGAGTGGAACTAGAGGGGGGCATACGCATACCCCCACTGGGTTTTGGGTTATTTTGACAAAGTTCAGCAAACCTCCCCCCCCACCTCCCATGGACATGCTGCAGTATTTCTCTCATGTCTCTTTCTTCCCCAGTATCTTGGGTACTTTGGGGATGCAAAAACTCGCTATCAGAGGCTCTACGTGAAGTTCCTGGAAAACGTCAACAAGAAGGACTACGTGAGGGTGTGTTCCCAAAAGCCCTGGCATAGACCCGCGTTGGCACTCAGGTAGGTGTGCCCAGGGCAAATTCCATGGCCCGTTTTAGTCATGGCTCAGAGCCTCAGTTCCCGAGTCCTTGTCCTACCTACAGAACATGTGCTCCTCCCCCCCAGGATTAAAATCGGGTAACACTGTCCACATGGCCCGTGTGCCTCTCTCCCCCAACAGACGCCAGTCCCTCCCGAAGCCAGCTGCCCCGGCCCGTAGCCAAACCCCACCCCGTGTGGAGAGAGAGGAAAAGGAGAAAGAGAAACAGCGGGAGAAGGAGAAAGAGAGGGAGAGGGAAAAGGAGAAAGAAAAACAGCGGGAGAGAGAGAGGGAAAAGCGAGAGAGGGAGAAGGAGAAACAGCGGGAAAGGGAGAAGGAGAAAGAGAGAGAAAAGGAGAAAGAGGAGGAGAGAGAGAAGGAGAAAGAGAAGAAACTGCTAGCACTCCCAGAGAAAGTAGAAAAGAAAGGCAGAGGAGTAGAACGAGGCAGAGCGAAGGAAGACAGGAAAGGAGGAGGGGAGAGGAAAGTGGAGCGCCCGGCGCGGGTCCGACCCGTCAGGGTGAAGGCTGAGCCCCCGCCCAAGAAGAGGAAGAAGTGGCTGAAAGAGGTGCCCTCCTCGTCAGACTCCGAGTCGTCCCCGGACCCCCCCAGCGAGGACGATGGTGAGATTGCTGAACTTTTGTGGGGGGTGGGAGTTTGGATGTGGGGGTGTCAGCGAGTAACCGGCCGGCTGTGTGTGACGCAGCGCCGCTGCTCAGGGGGGGACCCGGCAGCCGCGCCATGCGGGAGATGTTCCGCAGCTACGTGGAGATGCTGGTCAGCACCGCGCTGGACCCTGACATGATCCAGGCCCTGGAGGACACACATGGTGAGCTTTCTGGAAAGATCCCCCCAGTCAGGGAGGAGCAGGCTCACCAGCTAACCATGTTACTCTCATAGACGAGCTGTACCTCCCACCGATGAGGAAGATTGACGGCATCCTGAACGAGCAGAAGAGGAGGCTGCTCAGGAGGGGCAACATGAGCTCACAGCACCAGGTCTGCCGCCAGCACCCCCTACGGGTAGCCGTCTGACACACAGCTAACGAGTGCTGTGGCAAACATGGGCTCAGCCTCTGCCGCTACTGTGCCCCCCCCATTCCAGGAAGCCCTGCACTGCTTCCCCCAGATGACAGCCGACCCCCTGGACGCGGGAGCTGTGAGGGTGCGCCTCAGCGGCGACGGCTACAACCGCAAGACCCTGAACCGCATCAAGAGGAGCGTCGCCAAGCAGCAGGTGGGCCGATCCCGTCACGCCCTCCCCAGCAATTATCCCTCCTCCCCCATTATGACATCACTGGCTAGACATTTCCCCCTGACTGCTGACCGCCCTTCATTCTCCCTCTCTCCGTTCGCAGGACCTTAAGCTGTCGACAGAGGCGTGTCGCATCTACAGTCTGTATCACTCGCTGCATCATTACAAATACCACACGTTCCTGCACTGTAAGAGAGAGGTAAGGAGACTTGGGGGAGCGGAACGCCAACACACGCCCACCCCTGCATATCCCCAAACTGTAAAAAAGCAGGATAGTGAACGCTGCCCCCCCCCCCCCCACCCGCAGACGGATAGCATCGAGCAGGCGGCAGAAGACCCCGGGCAGGAGGAAGTGGTGCAGCAATGCATGGCCAACCAGGGCTGGCTGGAGAGCCTCTTCAACTCCTTCCTGGAGCTGCTCACCCTCAGCGCCAAGGTCTGAGGGCTCCGGCCGGGGGCAGGGCGCGAGGAAAGGGACCCGGGGAAGGGCGGTTAGACGTTTTGTCCACCTTATTCCCAACAGGGCTGAGGCCTGTAAATAATAAATGTTTCCCCAGCATCCCGTTAGCAAAGGGGCCAGATCGTGGCTCCGGGGATGTGGAGGGGCCGGGGAAGGAGAAGGGCCCTGTCTGTGAGCACTGAGCCATCCTGGTTAGGGTGCAGACACTCCTACGAAGGGGCCTGGACTGAGACCATGGCATGCACCGCCGCGTCTGTCCTGAGGGGGGCGACAGTGCACCACACGGATGAAGGAGTGAGAATGTCACTGAAATGGTGATTTGGATAGAGCTCATGGCTGTGAAGAGTTTGGGGTGATCTTTATGCAGGCATAGGCAGTTAGTGATGTTATATATGAACAAATTAAAAAAAGTATATATATATATAAATATATAATTATGATTTTTATTATTTATACAAGGACATTTTTAAAAGGTACCTTCCCTGGCTGGGATAGTTTACTATTATTATTGTTATTTTAAATAATGATATTTTGCTAAGGTGTAAATGAAACGGCCTACCCGTAATTCCTTTGGTGTGTCTCTGTGGCGAGACATGAAGGACACGAATGGAAAAGGGGGCGGGGAGCCAGGCCACACAGCCTGTCATTGCAGAGGACGGCAACAGGAAGAAGCCACAATAAAGGATGTAACAAGGCAGAGAAATGCTTGTTTTCTTAAAGAAAACAGCATGATGGAGATGCAGATGAAGCATGTGGTTACGCGACTGTCTTTTTATGTTTCTCTTTATTATAATGATTATTTTTCGAACATTCCTCTTTTTTCTCCTGACGTATTGACTTTCTGTGTAAATATTGTACATATGCAGCTGTCGCCTCTCACACTCTGGATCCTTCTCTGTACATTAACTACCTGTATTTGACAAAAGCAAATAAAAAACGTTAAAATAATGAAAAACCTGAGCGCGGTGGGGGGTAGCGGTCATGTCTAAATTTGTCTGCCTTAGCTATGTGAACGGTAGCCTGTTTATTTCTTCCTGTGTTTGTTGTTTCTGCATTATGTCCTCTGTGATGAGATACATTATGTAGCATTGACTGTATTTTATGTCGGCACCCCCTCCTGTGTTACTCCCTGCCTTGATTCTAAAAGATTTTAAAAGGTGTTTTGTTATGATTGCTATTAACACTCCTCGTGATTTTGACATTGATTAGCATAATACAGGCCTGTTTCAGGATCGCTGATGACACGACATCGCCGTCTGTTCGTCTTACTGACATAGTTCTACGTGAAGATAGCATACTGCCTTGGTCTCGCCATGCCTCTCTCTCCGTGACCACGGGATAGTGTTTCTCAACCGGGGTCCTCAGGGACCCCCAGACAGTCCACGTTTTTTGCTCCCTACGGGGACCGGCTTGAGGAACACTGTTCTGGGGGGATTCATAGATGTTGTCATGCCCTCTGGGAGGCATTTCCCCTCCGGCGCATCTGAGTTCCACCCTGGAGCCTCCTCTCCATGGACCGTACCTGGGTCTGCTTCCGCAAGGCATGGCCCAACCCTGAAGCATCTCCGCTAACTCCTCTGCATCCCACTGAAACACACACCCATTTGCTTCACAATCCTGCCCACTGACACACACAGCCACACCCCCGCAGCAGGGATAGGATCATCGAGGACGGAAGGGGGGGCACAGTGTGAAGCACGCAGAGGACACCGATCACCGACGGCGCTCGCGGGTCACCGGGTAACGTGGGAGTAAGAGGCACCTGCTGGCTGGTGCAGGTAATGGTGGCTCACTCTGCAGACCCTGCAGCTCTCTGCCACCATGCTGAGCATGGAGGTTATGCTTCTCCTTCACCCTTAGACCCTGGAGCAGCACAGCCAGAAAGGCTCACAGCACACCACGAGCACACAAAGGACACCTCCGCTTGAATCTACATGGTATATTTAGTTAGTGGGGACAGCCTCGGCTTCACAGACCTTTCCTCCCACCGTCCACAGACTCGCTGTTACGTTCCTGCACTGTAAGAGATATTTCCCGTTACATTTCCTTTCTGATATGAATGTGTGAGTGTCCTGGCCCAGAGTCCGGTCCTCTCCGTCAGGGTGATGCTGAAATGGTTCGTAAGCAGGTAGTAAAGTGCAGCAGAGGTGGAGAATGGAAGAGCAGGGGGGAGAAACAGGTTTAGGCACTGACAAAATATTATTCTTGCCGTTTTCCATGCAGTTCGTTTCTTGCCCCTTCTTGATAACAAAAGTAGCAGCAATGTCCTAGATCTGCCAGTAGGTGGCGATAAAGAGCAGTATCTTCCTAAGGTGAAGAAAACCTGATTTTCCTTTTGCTTGTTTTTTATATAACCTCATGAACTCTTTGTGACCCTAGAAATCTTGCTTCATCAGGCTCCTGTCTACAGATTTTGAGGTTGATGTCAAGTCTTGACAATCTTGATCATATGCTGTGAGCATCATGAAACTGTGAGCGCTGTTGGGTTAGTCAGCATCCCATTCCTGTCTCCCCAGTGCACAGACAGACAGTGCTTGAGGGAAGGTGTTAGCATTGGCATCCCTCTTTCCCGAGAGAATAACACAGTAAGATGTTTTAGCAAAACATACTGGGTGGAATAACTACATTGGTACTTCCATCTATAACATTTAAAATGAGCGTCAGGAGGAAAGGATGGTGCAGTTTCTATAACTGTCCACTTGGGGGCACTGGAGCCTGGACACCTATTTTCAGCCTTTCTAACAGGCCTGTTAGCAAGCTGACCGTAAGGAAGCAAACACAGGGGTAGGTTATGGCATCCTTCTGAAGATCATGCGTCAATAAATGTTTTGCAATACAAGTGGTATCTATAAATGGTATTGCTTAGTTTGATTTAAATGGATCATTGTCCTAACTGTCCAGTCACTGTAGGTGAAATCCATTTTTCTTCTCTTGATGCGCATATACCTCAATGCACTAGCTCTCTTGTGCCCTCTGGCTTCTGTAGATGATAGTGCATCGTGTCTTTACAGCCTGACCTCCCCATCATCATCCTCTTCCCAGTTAGCTCTGCTGTCCCTGCCTGCTCCCCCAGGGCGATGATTCCCAGACACTTCTCTCGTCCCTAAGCATGTTAGCAAAAGTAAACTGAGCACTGAGTGGGAAATAGTGTTCTGGGTTAGTGTTAAGTATTCTAGCAAGGGTTAAGGACAGAGTAACAAAGTATATGGGTAACTGCATGCAGTTACCTTCTCCAGCTCCTGCCTCTGTGAAAATCCCTGTGGCAACAAAGATGGTGGGCTGTAGTGGGGAGCTCAGAAGCATTATGGGTGATGGAACCCAGGGCATACTGATATACATCAATGTCACGCATGCAGACTGAGCATCATCGCTGACAGGGATCAGCCGGCTATGGTATTTATCTCATTAATACATGTCCACTGCCATACGTCCTGGAAGAATGAGGTAGCTAATCTAGAGCAGGCAGCCTCGCCTTGCGATGAGTCAGATTGGATTCTAGAACATTCCTGAGATAATGGAGCATGATAACACTCTCATTCTCCACTCACCATCTTCCTCTCCCTCTCGTCTCTGTTGAAGAAGAAGCACTGACCATACTACCATAGAAATAGGAGGAGAGTGTTTGCGTTTCCACAGTAGCTGATAGGGATGCTGAGATTCATTAACGATGACGTCACAGTACCTGCGCATTGAAATCCCGCGGCTGTCCCTGCACGAAGTCCTGTGTTTTATACACTGCATGATTCCTTCTACATTAGTCTCTGTCTGACCAATATGACAGCTCAACCCTCTAGGCAGCCACATTGACACTCGACTTGCTGCATTTTGAACTGCACCAGCATCAAACCGTGTCTGACATGCAGTTTGTACAGGCTTTTCCATTATAGCTGGGTGGTGGCAGCAGGTCTTCATGCTGCCTACCAGTAAGATGACGTATAATCAGAAAGCCTCCGTTATGAAGGTATGAAACTTCTGTGTCTGCGAGAATTGTACATGGCTGCAGAAAGCATCTGAAGCAGAAGGTAAGGGTGGTACATTTCAGTGGCTGCTCTCGCCTTAATGTCAGGCCAAATAAACGATGACAGTGATTTCCTGAAGTCTCCTTTGTCCTGCACTGCCCTTGGCTGGATCTCCTGCCTATAATCTCTGTCAGGTCTCCACCGTGTTCATTTCTGTACTCTTACCCTTTGGCACTCTATCTGTGTTGCCTCACTGACCAGTTCTCCTTAACCTTAGTTATATGTTTACTTTTTTTTTTTTAATTTAAATCGTATGTAACAAATGCTTTTATCCAAAGTGATGTGTGTTTGACAAAGATGGGTGAACAAATGGGCGTTAAGGGCCTTTGCTCAAGGGCCCAACAGTGGCATGACTCAAGAACAGGATTTTAACCAGCAGCATTCCTTAGTACAAGCACCGCTTGCTAGTCTGCTGGGCCACACAGCCGTGCTGTTATAGTGTCACTGAAAAACCTTTTGGCTCCATCAGTAGTGACTGAAATTAATTACAGTGGCAAGCAAAGCTTATGAGTAGATTCGATTTGTAATAAAATATTTGTTATTAACAGAAGTATTCATTATCCTGTGTGCAATGGCAAATAGTCTACCTTTAAATGAACGAGAATGTTTGATAATTGTTCTCGCCTCCTGCTTTAATGTGAGTACATCTTAGCCTGGCTGGTGGGTACAGGGCAGATCACCGATAGACTGCATGCTCCTGACGTCGGCTTTTTCTGGCAGACGGGCGACCACTACAGACAGGATGAAACTCACGGGGTAATTAGAGAGCTTTCCCAGCTGAGAGGCATGCAGGGGTAATGGCGGCCTTTAATGAGGGTCATTAAACAGAGACAGACAGGAATTTAGACAAAACCAGGAGGCCTGTGTAAAATGGTCAGGAGCATGGGTCCTGAATTGGGGAGGGAGAATGAGGTTGCGGATGAGGACGGGGCAATTATATTGGCTCTTTGTGGATAATTAACAGGAGAGGGTGGAGTAAATGTAACAGTGAATGTCCCTCCACACGAAGCATGACATGTGCAGTAAGTGCATGGGTGGGGGCAGGTACAGTAGGAGGTATATATACATGTCAGGGGCCGTCTGGGGGAGCTGGACGTGAGCAGCCGCACCAATCCTCTTCATTGCTTTCAGACTCATCCTCAGACGCCCGTGGTCAAATAGAGGCACGGATCTCGCTCTCCTTGTGCTGCCCATCCAACATAGAAATAGAATGCTTTTTATTGTCACTGTACACATATACAATTTATATAATGTAAATTGTATATGTGTACAGTGACAATAAAAAGCATTCTATTCTACATGCAGCGTTAGGATGCAGCAGGCCCATCTCTGCATACTGTGTCTGCTGTCTCTGGCTTCCTCCTGCAGTGCTTTTGAGTACTGGCGACTGTGCGGCACCCAGCAGGTGGAGGCACTGATCTTTGTTAATGGAGAGAGGGGCCTCGTCTTCCAACCTGGGCGGCGGGTGAGGAAGGGTCAGCGTAAGTGTTTCTGGAGGCTAAGAGCTGCTTATAAGGTTCTCAACAAAGTGATTTAATTAAAGTTTGATGTGCTGCATGTCCACACTCTGGCTGAATGGATAATTCAACTGTATACCAACAAACTCGGTTAGCCTTGGAGAACCAAGATTTCCTAACCTTAGTAGAGACAAATTCAAGAGTCCAATAGGAGATTAAGGCTTGATGATCTCTTCCTTTTGTAGGAATTATGATGCAAAACAGTGACCCCTACCTGCAGGAAGATCTACTGGGGATGCATGAAGGAGGCAGGGAGAAGGAGAGCACTGTAATTTCTACTGCAATTACTATGACCTGGAGAACTACTGCAACACATAGAGAGGGAAAATGAAGTGGGCAAGCATTTAAGAGAGAATTAGACTGCTCATTATGTGGTGATAAACAGAGGAATGTTCCAGAATGAGTGGCACAGGGTAGGAATAGCTAAAGGCAGTAAGAGATTGCATTTACTTTTGATGTGCATGTCAGTTTTTGCAAAAACTAAAAAAAAATCCATCAAAGCAAGATTGGAAATATGTCACAAAGTAGTGCATAACTGACAGACATATATACATGCAACTGGATTTGCTGCCTTGCAGTTTAATAATTTAAAGTACTATATACTTAATTATTGTATCGTTATCTTTACCAATTCAATAAATAAACAAAGTCATAGGTGAAAGGCCTTTCATTACCTGTGTTTCCTCTTTTAACACTCCATGGATCATTCATCCATTAATAATTAATCTATACAAGAAAAATAGCATCTGCTGCTTGCTCTAGGCAAACCGAAAAATCCAGTTTCCCAACATACAATCAGGGTAGGTAGCATCAGCATCAAAGAGCTAAAAGAATTACTGAGCCCCGGTATGTGTGATGGAAGCTGTTTTAGATGTACCCCATGCAGCCTGTGCTTTATGCGATCTGGGCAGGGCTCCAAGTACCCCTTTGATGCTTATAAGCGGTTAAACTATCACCAGATGGATTGACTCCACTCTTGAATGGTCATTCGACGTGACCGTGACCTGGACATTTTCTTTGCACAAGCTATAATAATCATGTATAAGTCAACTTCTCTAACCTGACTTGCAGCCTGGCACCCTGTGGAACCGAACCGCTTTGTACATTACATGCCTCCCACCTCAAGCTCAAACACTACTGCTATGACTGCTTGTGTTCTCCTTACTGCTGCACTCTTTATTTGCATGTTTCCATACCTTCACGTTCTGTAGTTTACTAGTTGTACTAGTTTAGTTCCTGCACAGTAATCACCAGTACATATAGTTGATTCTTTTTATTACTTTGTCTGTTTGTCAGTTGATTAATTTATCAGTTTGTTCGCGTTAATCGTTATCACCTTTTTGATGTTGTGTTTGTGTTTCAAAAAGAAATATTCTTTTTACATTACTATCAATGAGCATGTCCAATAAGAATAATTCTGATTCTAACTCCCTGTTTTGACATTCTAGTTTCGGTTTTACACGTTTTTATTGGGCAACTGATTTTTAAAAATAATTAACATGCAGTTGTCAGTACTAATAACTAATATAAGTATAATGCAATTAATTACTAAAATTTTACTAAACTAAAATATACATCTGTGTATGTATTTCTTACACAGTATTAAAATAAAAGATGCGAATATTGCAAAATGTCCTTTGGCGGGGGATTGAAACTTTAAAAGACTACAAAACCTAGAATTCATAGTAAGCGAACTGGAAGTACCGCAGTGGACGACGGGAAATGTCGTGCAAATTCGGTGCTGGACGGTTCCTTCAGTTTATGTTAAGCCAACGGAAACAACATTTCCCACTGAGTCCGCTCGGCTGATTGGAAGTCAATGAAGAAAGCGTAATGGCGACAGCGGCCGGGAAGGCCTTTTATTGTGTTATTAGGAGAAAAATCACGTTTTGAGCTTCGGACTTGCATTTTAAATTAGGGCATTATAATTTTAAAAGTACAGTTCGGGAAAAAAATAACTGCTTTCATACACCGCCGCGAATTGCGTAGCACGCCGCTGTGAGTATGTTTATGGATAGCTGTGTGGCTAAGTTAGCTGGCAGGAATTGGCAACGTTAGCCGTGGCTAAAATGCACTTAGCCTACTAACAGTTATGTCCTGTAACTATTGCCATCTGGATTGTGCAAATAAACAACCTCACATTGTATTTCGTAAATGCATGCACTAGAGGAAAAAAATCCTATTTTTGTGAAAGATGTAGCCGCTGAATAGCCATTTGGTAATGCAGGGGTGTTTGCGCAGGCTAGCAGCAGGGATGCTGAATGAGGAACGTGTTTGTGGCCAGTAGCATCTTCCAGGGTTGCATGCTTTATTACTCTTATTCATGCCCAGATGGAAGAAGAGGAGGAATTTGACGAAGTTGACGGTGTCCGCCCCAACGCGGAGGTGCGTTTTTTCCCCCTCGATTTCCGTCAGATAAATGATCATACTCTGCTTCACAGTGGTTCTGGTGATGAAGCAGTTGCATGGCTTGAAAATATAATTTGCGTTGTCCGTAGAAATCGAGTAGTTAGTGCAGAATGAGTGCTCATGGACCATCCTGCCTAACGGTGAAACATCTGGTTTTGCTCCAGCAAGAGCAGTGCCATGGAGAAAGAGAAGGCAGGGCAGAGGAAAAACGGACAAGGCTGCGATGCTGTCAGCATGAGAGGGAAGCTTCTGGTGTCCAGCCTGGTGACATGGTACGGTCTGTCCCAGTTTGCTTATGCTGCTTCTGTGAATGCCGATTTACCATAAGTGAATCTGTTGGATGAACACTATTCAGAATCACCATCTGTCGCTGTGTTTCATCTATCTTGTGCAGTGCCCTCCTAAAAGAGACTTCTCTGTCTTTGCTGTGGTTTTGATATTGTGGTCAGTGGATCCATTGATTTTCTTTAATTGGTCTGTAGGAGGTTGGTTATTATTAACACATAACTGAAATACAATTTGTGGAGCCTCTGGCACGTCCTGTACTGCTCGCATCTTATGGTTGCTCATGTGTTTGAACTCCTCATTCTCCCGATGTCAGGATGCGGCAGCTCCCACGATATCTGACCGGCCAGTTTCCCCCGTCTCACTGCTCTGCCTCCCCCATCAGTCTGACGACAGGTGAGACTAAACAGTGCAACAAGGATCTCTACCTCTCCAGTTGTCATAGTATTGTTTGGGATCTGAGGGTGTCGGGTGTAAAGGTTTCCTGTGACTAGGGCTGCAGTGCCTAATCAACAATGTCAGTAATATTCTGTAGTAAAAATAGTTGTCAACGAATTTTGTCATATTGGTTGCATTTTTTGCAGTTTGTGGCATAAAATGAATATAGTGACATCATTACCTAGTAACATTTACATTGTTGTGTTAAGCTTAGTTCATACGTAAATTTTCTGGGTGCTCTTAATGTCCATGCAAGGTGGCGCATACAGACTTGTGTGCGTATTACATATGTCCGCAGATGCATACAGCAATGATATTCCATCAGACCAGCAGAGGGCAGAGGTATTGCAATAAACACAAATACAAGCAGTGTAGTGAAATGGGTAAACTTTTATGAAGTTTTGAAGTTGATACTAGGCTTGCATGATGATCTGGTAATGCGGGCTACCAAGGAATTTTGAAATCTTGCTGACAAAATTAGCAGGGGCCTTTGCTTGGCAGATTTTATCGCCAAGATTTCACAATGCTGGAATAGCATTGCTTTTGAAAGTACCGCAGTATAAAGTACAATCGTTAGCAAGCTAAATATGGCAGAGATAGAAAGGTACTTTTGCAGCTTATAGCCCTCAGAATCCCACAGCTTTGTAATTAACTGTACAATATGTATTGAAATTCAAACACATTGTTCAGTTAGTCTTTTTAGTTTGCTTTATTTTATTCCTGTATTTACCTGCTATTTGTCTGGTCTCATGTTAAATTTGTGTTTACGTGCTGGTATCTGGATACCATACTATGAGATTAGTTAATGCTACCATACGTAATTGTTTGAACGTGATCTGACCCCTTTAACATCATGCTGCATCATCATTGCCAGTTAAATATCTAAGGGTGCTTTTCCACCGCACAAAGTACGGTACTTTTGGTACGGTACTTTCGCTTTTTCATTAACTTCCGGACGAGTACCAGTACCAAAATTTTGAGTACCAAAAGTGCCAAACCACTTGGAGTACTTCTTTGGTACTTCGGTACTTTGGGGTGGGACTTGCAAAGGTATTTGCTGTCGAATTGGTTATGCAAATAGCCTGCCGCTGAAATGCAAAATACAACCGCGATCTTTTGAAACACACAGCGAACAGCGAGACACAAAATAAAAACCAGTAAAAACAAAAATATAAAAAAAGTAAAATGGAAGGATGGACAAACGAGGAAACACAAGCTTTAGTCGCCATATGGTCGGATGATCCAGCGGGATTTGGGTGACACGACTCAAAATAAAAAAGTTTTTGCCGTTCTGGGCAATTCAGTTTCTCTGTGTTTCCCCTGTCGCGTGCTGATTGTGCACGGTTTCGCTGTTGTTTATATGTCTTTTTACAAAGCTCTTGAGGTAAACAAACCATATATTTTAGAACATCACATGCCTT
>JAODKF010000050.1:4763864-4781594 GCA_026779585.1 Mormyrus proboscirostris | reverse complement strand
TCTTTGCCTAAATATTAGGAGAAACATTGTTTCCTGACATCCAGGATATTTGGTTCCAACCTGTTAAAACAGGTACATAGCAACTCTGGGCTTCGGTACTAATAACAATACTGTATTCACGTGTAATAATGTACCTGAGTGATGGTCAGACATCTCACATACATCTTTGCCTAAATATTAGGAGAAACATTGTTTCCTGACATCCAGGATATTTGGTTCCAACCTGTTAAAACAGGTACATAGCAACTCTGGGCTTCGGTACTAATAACAATACTGTATTCACGTGTAATAATGTACCTGAGTGATGGTCAGACATCTCACATACATCTTTGCCTAAATATTAGGAGAAACATTGTTTCCTGACATCCAGGATATTTGGTTCCAACCTGTTAAAACAGGTACATGAATGAAGTACCGTACTTTATGGGAGTGCCGAAAGTATGGTACCCGGTGCGGTGGAAAAACGCCCTAAATCTAGTTTAGTTCCTGTTCTACTTTGACCTGACAGTAAAAACTGTAGTTATAAAGTCTGACTATGTACAGTTTGGCAATTTATGATGTGATGGAATTCCCTATTACAGGAGTGACTGTGCTTGTGTCCTTTTACTCCCCTGGTATAGTATGATTTTAGACATTGAGGTCACAGCTGAAGTCAGAGTTGAAGGCAGCTCCAGTTTGGCTCTCCTGCCCTTGGCTGCCCCTCATTTACTGCGGAGTGGGAAGCCTGGTAAGGTAGCGTTTACTGGCCTCTTGCCGTATTGTAGATATGGGACTGCTTGCCAAATTAGACATCCATCTGACGAATATGCTCTCTTTTCTTTTTCCTTTCAGCGTTTATTTATGATCAGTCTCCCTTCATCTTGAGTCATCCTTCATCCATCTGGACCAAAGGTCTGGACAGAGGTCTGATGAATCTGTCCTCCTGGCCTTGGCAGTTTAACACAGGCTCAGCTGCTACTACGGCCACTTTACCTGGCACAGTTATGACTGCGAAGAGCCCCTTCCCTTCACCCCCCTGCTCTTCACCATCATCTCCCTCCTCTGCTCCATCATCACCTTCGTCTTCACCTTCATCCTCGACCTCTTCTCCTGGAGGCACAGTTGTTGGTTACCATGACAATGATAGGAGTCGCACAGAGGGTGGTGCGGTTACCAGTGCGACGGGGGAAGCCGTCTCCTCTACCTCGGTCTCGCTGGCACCCCCTACGCACCCGCTGCCCCCTTCTTCCAGTACCTCTGTCCATCTGTCTTCCTCACCCTGCCCAGTACCAGGAAGAGCAAGCATTGAGATCTATGACCCGTTTCATCCGACAGACGGGGAGGCAGACAGAGAAGGCAGGGCAGCAGTGGAGGATGATGAGGAAGAGGAAGAGGATGAGGAAGACATGGACAAGTATGACCCATTTGATCCCACGGGTTCCCCAGCCTCAGAGAGAGGGAGGGAACGAGGAATAGAAGCTGAGGATGAAAATGGTGTGCCCAGAAAGGCCATGCTTTTGACAGAGATGCGCGTGGAGGGGACAGGGAGGGAGAAAATGAGGGATAGGGCTCCTTCAGTCTCTACTGACCCTCCTGTCTGTAGGCCACGGGAGGAGAGGGAACAGGCCAGAGGCAGAGAAAATAAGAGAGAAAGGGGCAAAGGAGGAAGGGAAAGGAAAGAGGTTGATAGCGATAATTCAGAAATTGAGGAAGGAGAGATTGTAGGTGTGGGTGACCGGGAGAGGGACAGGAAGAGGGACAAAACAGGAGAGAGGGTACGTGCTCCCGATAGTCCCTTCCTCCACTCCTGCCGCCAGCCAGAAAGGATCCTCCGTGTTTTGGATGGTGACGACTTTGTGTCTGTGAGAGCAGAAGGTAACTGGGCTTTGGGGAGAGAACGGGATGGAGTGGGAGACCTGAGGAGGAAGCTGGTCAGCAGACGGAAGGAGAAGTTTCGATCTGGCCCCTCCTCTTCCCTCTCTCCACCACTGCCTCTTCCACTCCCTGTTCCGTCTGTTCCAGCCCCCAAAGAGAAAGAGAGAAGCAGGAAGTCCACCAGGGGATCCAAAGATCGAGAAAGGCATAAACGGAAGCAGGACAGGGGTGGTGAGAAACCAGACAGGAAGAGAGGAAAAGATACTGGAAGTAAAGAAAAGAAGGAGAGGGACACAGAGAGGGATGGCAGGAGGGGGCAGGAGGAGAAGAGAAGGGAAGAAGGCAGAGGAAGGAGCAGCAGGAGCAGTAGCAGTAAAAGGAAGAAAATATTGACTAGCCCAAAGCGCTCCTCACACTCACAGAGCTCCTCTCACAGGCAGAAGCACAGGCGACACTCCTCATCCAGCCATTCAGAGGACCGGCGTCGGGACAGGGACAGAGAAAGGAGAGAGGAAAGAGAGTGGGACAAGGAGCAAGACTCCACTAGGAAATCAAAGCGTAAGAGGGAGAGGGGAGAACAAGCGGAGGAGTCTGGCAGCAGGGAAAGAAGAGGGGGAAGCCGGAAAAAGACAAAGTCGAGTAGAGAGCAGAGGGAGCGAGGCAGAGAGAGGGATCGTAACAGGGATCATGAAAGGGAAAGGTGGCGAAGGGATGGCCGGCCTGTAGTGCCTCCATCCATCCAAGACCTCAATGGTTCAGACTTGTTTGCTATCAAGCGCACCATTACTGTCACAACTACCACAACTACCACCACGGTCCCAGGATCACCTTCACTGCCCCAGGCTGCCCCAGATACCCCACCTCAGGCCTCCGACAAGCCCCGTAAGAAGAAAAGGAAGAGGAAAAGATGGGAAGAGAAGGAAGATGAGGAAGAGGAGATGCCAATGAGTCAATCACGTGACTCTTCTCTCACACCTTTGAGATACCATGATTTTGACTCGGACCAGTTCTCTGACAAATTAGGTGTGGAAGTGTTGTCTTTGGATGGGGAGGCCCTCGACTCAGACTATCCATCGCTGGAAGACACCCCTCCACACCTGCCACCACCATCCCCCCATCCGAGCCCCAAACCCAAGGTTAAGTCCAAAACTGGTAGACATGTCAAGAAGAAATCCCGAACAGGCAAAAAAACTAACCTTGCTGAGACTTCTCATAGACCAAAATCTGGAAAAGGTCTATCATCTCTCTCCCCTCCATCAGTTCCCTCAGTTAATGCACCTGCTAAGCACATCCAGAAGGCAGGAAAAGAGAAGGGGGTGAAGAAGGAAGGAGGCCGTTCAGGCAAGTCTAAAAAGCTGAGCCGAGGAACTCGTAAGGGAAAGCTCCAGTCCAAGGTGTCTGTCCTGGTGCGGGATGGGGTGAGCAGCACCACAGGTGGGAGTGGCGTAGGGAAACGCGGAGTAGTTGTTGGGAGTAGTAAAGATCTGTCAGCTTCAAGTGGAAGCAGCAGTGCAGGAGTTGTTGGGGGCTCCATTGCTGTAGTCTTCCGCCGGGACAATGAGAGCCGGTCACCTTTCCTCAAACCCTGTTCTGAGCCCGTCTCTGTGTCAAAAGGACGGAAATGTGGGACCCTTTCAGCCTTGGTTCCTCCCTCTTCTTCGTCATCCTCTTCTTCCTCATCCTCCCATCTCTCCGTCATCAAATCTAAGAAGGCTGAGCCCAGCTCCACCACCTCTGCCTCCTCATCCTCAGCCTCCTCACCTTCTTCTTCCTCAACAACGAAGCAGAAGCGGAAACAGGGAAAGAGAGAGCGAGATCACAGGGAGAAGGGAGGAACTACAGCTGAGGCGGGTGGAGCAGATGATCGTTGTGGGATAGGAGACGATACTTGGGGTGTGCCGCTGTTGGACACACAATCAGGCCTCACCCCTGGTGGGAAGCCCTCCAGTCCTCCATCCAGGCCTCAGGCCGTACCCTCGTGCTCATCGTCATCCTCTGCTTCAGCCAGTATTCCCCCACCATCATCTTCACCCCCCTGCAGCCCTCCAGTTCCCCTCCCTGTTTCTCGTGACACTAGGGAATCCACTCCAGACTCTCAGACTGTGGACAGCAGCTGCAAGACCCCAGAACCCCCATTTGTGTCTGATGATGTAACAACACAGATCCAAGCATCCCCACTCTTATCTAATGCTCCCCCAAGCCCACCATCTCTTCAGACACCCTTGAGTGGTACCCCAGGACTTGTGCAGTCTGGCACAGACCTCAAATTGCCACCGGAAGAGCAGAAAGCACCTACATCCCCTCCCTGTTCCTCCTCCTCCTCCTCTTCTGCGAACTCGACTGCTGCTTCACTCAATCTCTCACTCCCAGCCTCATCTGCGGACCACTCCTCGTCTGCCTCCTCTTCAGTTTCATCCTCATCGACTACCAAGCCACCACCTCCTCCGCCCCCTGGAGCCCCACCCCTTCCATGGAGCCTACAGACAGGAGTGGATTGTACTGCTGGGGGGGTCTTAGCTTGTGAGTTACATTTTTTGGTAGATTTGCTATCTTTTTTTTAATATCTTCCATAACGATGTTGACATACTTCTGCTTTATCTTTCAGTGACGGCTCTCTTGTTTAAAATGGAAGAGGCCAATCTGGCCAGCCGTGCAAAAGCACAAGAGTTCATTCAGGCTACCAGCCAGGTGAGGCTGTGATGATAGATCTTCTTTTTGAATGATTAACATCTTTTTGTTCAGAGACAATGAAGAATGAGGAACTTTCATTCTGTCCTAACTTCTGTTCATAGATTCTCTCACAGGCTAACCAGAGCCAGACTCTGCCCCCTTCTTCGTCGTCCTCTTCCTCAACCTCATCGCAAGTTGCCCCTTTGCCATCTCTCGCCCCGCCTTCTGTCCCGACTCCTGCCCAGTTCATCCTCCACAGCTCTCTCCCATTGGTTGGCTGTACCAAGACCCCACCACCTCACCTGCATCCCGGCTTGTCGTTGGGTGCGGGATGTGCTCAGACTCCCCCCTTACACAGCGGGTCATTAGGCACAACAGGGGTATCAAGTGACACTAGCTGGGACGGGGAAAGCAAAGACCCAGATAAGGTGAGCCTCAGTTGCATCCTGATTAATTAGCATTGTTAGCAATACAGAACGATAAATTACGTCATTACATTATTTCGTGCATAAAAACACTGTAGTAACATGCCCACAGATAGCTGTTAAGTCAGTACAGTGTGTACAACTGATTTAATGAGCCACAAATAACACATAAGTGGTAATAAACAGTATGAAACTACAGCTTTGACTTCTGTTGATAAAGGGCTCACCCATCTTTATTCTGAAGTCGGGGTTGTGTAGATTTGTCCGTAGGAATTTCGATTTCTGGGGACATTCCAGTTGAAATTTCTGATCAGATCTCATAATGTCCGAGTTACAAGTTCAAATGGAATGCAGCATTACTCACAGCACATCAGAGTGAAGTGAGCATTGGATAAGTCAAAAGGTTAATCCCAACCTGCATGGCACGCCTTTGTCTAAACCGTTTGCTCCTCCCTATCAGTATCTGAAGAAGCTTCACACCCAAGAGAGGGCTGTGGAGGAGGTGAAACTGGCCATCAAGCCCTACTACCAGCGCAAGGACATCAACAAGGATGAATATAAGGACATTCTGAGGAAGGCTGTGCACAAGGTAGGAGCCCCACTTGCCATTATTTGCTTACCCCCACAGTGTGCCACCCGCCAGCATGTGTTTTATACTTACCATTCCATGTTCATTCCCCCCCCAGATATGCCATAGTCGTACTGGTGAGATCAACCCAGTCAAGGTTAGCAACCTGGTCAAGCTCTACGTCCAGAGATACAAGTACTTCCGGAAGCACGGGCGGAAAGTAGGCGAGGATGATCGGGATGGAGACAGAGATCCAGCTGCTCTGCATTCGTCATCCTGATTGTTTCCAATGCATCAATTAGCCCAGCTGTTGAACATGCATTTGTTGCTCCTATGCTATTGGCCAGAGACTTTAGAGGCAGATACTGAGCTATGCCTGCTCATCCCCAGCGCCCTTGCCTTGTCGATGCCATCGAAACACATGCATTGCTGTGCTCCTTTCTTTCGCTTTGTCTTGCTGTACAGATGTATCAACAGAAATACAAAGTATGTACTGGAAGACGCAGGCTGATGCTGTCCATACTGTGCATTACGCGTACTTGCTCTCCTTCAGTTGTGTACAGGTTTTATCGTTGGTTGTTGGTTGGTATAAATATAGGGATTTCACATACGTGTTATTGTCTCTTGTTTTTATTGAGATTTAAACCATCCAATTCCCCCAAAACAGAGGCTTCCCAGGTGTGACCTTTTGCTATATCCTTTACACCTGTAAACGGATGGAGCTGGTGATGCAGTAGCGTCAGCCGAACAACAGATGTCGCCATTTCGGAGGCTCTGCACCCCCCCCAAAACCTCTGAAATCAAGGAAACCGATGGCTCGGTTGCTAGCTAAAATAAAAGTGATTAAATGTGGGGTACGTGCTGTCCGTCTCTGATGGAAGAAAACGTTTTGAAATGTCTTAGATACACGAAATTTTGGTTACATGCAGATTATGTTGGAAAATGTTAATTAAACATTTTCACATGACCTGCAGTTCACCTGTGTCCGTGTATCCAGGAACTGGAGAACATGTTACTAGTCACAATGCTCCGGTACGCCCAAATTGTTCCCCGCCCTATCTATCACCTTAACCACACCTCGGCGGTGGCGGCATTCCAGCGGCCGGGTGAGCTTCACTGCAACGACCCGACAAGGCGGGCACTTTCCGGGACACTATCACCGTGTGTTGCATACGCTGTTTGAAGCAGACGACTGTGTATTTTTTCGTGATATACGTGCACCAGGAGGGGGCACGGGCTTCGGCTGATTAAAAGAGAAATGGGGAAGAATGTAGAAAAAGACAAAGAAGTCACAGGAGGAAGAGGGGGGATGAGGAAAAGCCAGAAGGATCAGGTACGGGTCTGTTTAGGTCACGATTACTGTGCGGTTTTATCGGCGCGTTTGATACAGGAGTTACTCTGCATTTAATCCGTCTGGGTTATGAGGCGAAATATTGACTGAAGGAAGAACGTATTCGCATTGCTGTCTGGACCGGTTCGGGTCGCAGCGTTTCCGAGGTCTGGGAACTTTATCACAACTTGAATTCCTGTGCCGCAGTAAAACTGCCAGATGGACAAGGCATGTCGCGACAGGCGCCGGTTAGACCGCCCCAGAAACTCGAAAGCCTTGTGAGTACTACCAGCGTTGGTTTGGTTACTTGGCACAGTACGGGATCACTGCCGGGGGCACTGAGATTTAATACATATTACTTGTCATTACGGCATCGTAAACCTCATGTAACAATTAAAGCAATTGAAATGCTGCATCCGAGTAGGATCAAGTTAAATTTAATTGTGTTTCTTGTTGTGCAAATAGTACAGATGAGTAGTGTACTCAGCGCTGATGGGGTGTCGCGTCTTGGCGTGCAGAGGAGGTGGCGGGAAAGTGACTCATTACCAGGTGGGGATCAGGTGACTTGGGGATCATTCTGTTCGGTCTCCCTCTTTTGGGCAGCGTCTCTCTGTGTAAACATCACCGCCCGGCTCTTGTGTGTACACTCCAGACTGGCTCATCTCTGCTCCCACATGACGCAATGTACTTATTAAGAAGCACATGTGTAGACTTTAGACACTATGAGGTGGACCAGCAAAAGGCACTGTGCAGCCAGGGTTGCCAAATCTCACGCATCTTCAGCCTCACGCGCAAGCAAGAAATCTTACGGCAAATCTATATTATTCCACTATAAACATAAAGTTTGCTACATAAAAGTGTTGGGTAGTTTGCAAACCCTACAGACTCTTTGCAAGGTAATAAAACTTGCATACATGCAAATGCGTGTGCAGACTTGTATCTAACTGAAAATCTCACGCCAGCCAGCTAACCAAAGTTGACAACTCTATATTATGTAAGATGATGCGGCTAAGTGCCGGGACTCGTTTTAACCAGCGATTATTTTGACATACAGGAATCGTAGACACTATGGTAAGCAAAATACGTCAGCGTGATGACAAAGACAGCCTAGGCTACTCCGCGAGACCAATGACATATATTTATGGTTAACCTCGCGTTATTTATTTTCCCGAATTTCTCAGTTATACACTGCTCAAAAAAATTTGCAAGGGACACTTTCAAAACACAGATCTTAAGGGGAAAAATAATCATGCCGTATACCTATACTGATATGGGCCGGGTAATGTGTTAGGAATGAAAGGATGCCTCCTCGTTTGACAGAAATGAAAATTATCAACCTACAGAGGCTGAATTCAAAGACAAATGATGCAGCAGGCTAGTTAATTTTTCTGAAATTTCAATGCAGCAATTTAAAATCATACTCAGTAGTTTGTATGGCCCCCATGTGCTTGTACTGTATGCATGCCTGACATCGTTGAGTCATACTCCTAATGAGACAAGGATGGTGTCCTGGGGGATCTCCTCCCAGATCTGGACCAGGGCATCACTGAGCTCCTGGACAGTCTAAGGTGCAACCTGGCGGTGCCAGATGGACCAAAACACAATGTCCCAAAGGTTTTCTACTGGATTTAGGTCAGGCGAGCATGAGGGTATCAATTCCTTCATTCTCCAGGAACTGCCTGCATACTCTCACCGCATGAGGCGAGGCATTGTCAGGCACCAGGAGAAACCCAGGACCCACTGCACCAGCATAGGGTCTGACAATGGGTCCAAGGACTTCATCTCAATAGCTAATGGCAGTCAAGGCGCATCCAAGCCTTACTGTACATCACCAAGTGCAATACAAAGCGTCAGATGTAGTGGTGTAAAGCACCCTGCCACTGGACTCTAGAGCAGTGGAGATGTGTTCTCTGGAGTGAGGAATCACGCTTCTTTGTCTGGCAATCCGATGCATGAGTCTGGATTTGGCAATTGCCAGGAGACCAGTAGTTGCCTGACTGCATTGTACTGCAAGTGTAAAGTTTGGTGGAGGAGGGATTATGGTTTGGGGTTGTTTTTCAGGGGTTGGGCTTGGCCCTTAATTCCAGTGAAAGGAACTTTTAAAATTGCAGCATTCAAAGGCTTTGTGGGAACTTTGTGGGAACATTTTGGGGATGACCCCTTCCTGTTCCAACATGACTGCACACCAGTGCACAAAGCAAGGTCCAAAAGGACATGGATGACAAGTCTGGTGTGGGGGAGCTTGACTGTCCTGCACAGAGCCCTGACCTCAACCCGACAGAACACCTTTGGGATAAATTAGAGCAGAGACTGTGAGCCAGGCCTTCTCATCCAACATCAGTGCATGACCTCACAAATGCTCTCCTTGAAGAATGGTCAAAAATTCCCAGAATGCGTTCTGAAACCTTGTGGACAGCCTTCTCAGAAGAGCTGAAGCTGTTGTTGTTGCAAAGGGGACAGCGTGTGGCTCAGTGGCCTAAGCCTGTGTGCTTATAATCACAAGGTCACCAGTTCGAACCCAGCCTCAGCACGTCTGCGGGTCCTTGAGCAAGGCCCTTAACTCCCTGGGTGCTGTCTTTGTTGGCCGCCCTTTGTGGACAGCTTGCTCACAAAGAGCAAGTTGAGGGAGGCGTGTAAGGCTTTTTTTTATCATGGATAGTGGTGTCTTAACGGTTAGGGAAGCTCACTCGTAATTGGAAGATTGCAGGTTCAAATCCCCAACCAGCAAGTTACCACTGAGATTCCCTGAGCACTGCTTCCTGGGTGCTGAATTAGCTGTCCCCTGCTATGTCGCATATGGGTTAAATGTAGAGAACACATTTTATTTGTGTGCTGTGGTGTGTCAACAATGACAATTAATCACCAAATTCATTCAAAAAAGGGAGGGCCAACTCCATATTAAAACCTGTGTATTAAGAATAGGATGTCATTAAAGTTCATGTGTATGTAAAGGTCTCCCAATACTTTTGGCAGTATAGTGTTCCCTGATCCTCTGTATTCTCAGCATGTCCTCTTTATTTCTCCAATGCTTTTCTGGAGCGTTCCATCTTCCATAGCTGCTCCACAGCGCTGATCTTCCTGAAGGATCAGGGGCCTCATGTATAAATGGTGCGTACGCACAAAAATGTTGCGTACGTCCATTTCCACGCTCAAACTTGGTGTACCGCTACGCACATTTTCACGGCGGCTCCAGACATGGCGTACGCACGTTTCTGCTCGGTTTTGTAAACGGACGGCACTTAGTGGCAATTCATCGCTACTGCGGTTTCCCTTTTTTTTTGATTTTTAATCAATTTGTAACAATAAAACAGTGCAGAAAATGACCAAACTATTACAACTACCATGGCAGTTCTTGCGTTATTAGAAGACATAGCTTATGGAAGAATTAGAAGAGAGCGTGGATTCAGGGATCATAGTGATTTCTTGGCCCATGATAATGACTGGCTTCTAAGTCGATTCAGATTTCCAAGAGCAATCATTTTGGAGCTGTGTGCTGAACTGGGGCCAGCATTACAAAGGCAGATGAGGAATTGCGCTATAGCTGTTCCTTTACAAGTTCTGTCCACTCTCGGGTTCTTAGCCACAGGTGCTTTTCAGCGAGAACTTGTGGACCGATCGGGTATTTCTCAGTCAACACCGAGTCATGGAACGGCATAATCCGCTTGTCACCCAGATGTATAAAATTTCCTTACACTGTGGTTGAACAGGCAAATATTAAAGCGCAATTTGCAGCGATGTCCGGTTTTCCCAATGTAATCGGAGCCGTCGACTGCACGCACGTTAAGGCACCTTTGGAGAACGAATTTGCTTATGTAAATAGAAAGCACCTTCACCCTATATTAATGTTCAAATTATGTGCTATTCGAACATGCGCCTTATTAATGCATGGGCGTTGCCACCATTAAATCTGAGGGGGACGTGTCCCCTTCACATTTCATAATTATTCGTTTGGACCCCCCCACATTTAACATAAAATATTAGTTTTATGCCAGTGTGTTTCCATTAATGCTTCTGACGCCCCTGCATTAATGTTGTGGCTAGATGGCCTGGCTCAACCCATGATTCATTCATTCTCAGAAACAGTAGTGTTAGAAACAAACTTGAAAATAGGGTGGTACAGTACGTGATGGCTGGCTGCTCGGTAAGAAGATTTTTCCCATTTTATAATCTGACCCAATATTGTATGCGTTATTTCATTCAACCATTTGGCAACTCCTTGGGGGACAATGGGCACCTACTGAAGTCGTGGCTTCTCACGCCGTTCGCAAACCCACAGAATGAACAGGAGCGACGTTATTCTGCTGCCCCCCCCATTCTCGGGCTCAGATGGCAGTGGAGCGCACTATAGGGCAGCTTTAAGGCTGTTGGCGCTGGGGTGCCGCTATACAGTCCGCAGAAATTGCGTCGCATTGTACATGCATGTATGTAGCATGTTGCATAATCTGGAACAAAATCGTGGCTTACTGGTATCTGAAGAGCTTAGACGAGATGAACCTGAGCCACCAAATTTTCTGCAAAATGGAACAGCGTTACAACTTTAATATCACACAGCGTATCGTCTGGATGTTTTAATTCATTGGCAACATCTTGCAGCATTCACGATTTCTTTTTGTGACTGCAGCACAGCTTCAATCAGCACACGGCTGTATGTGTGCAGCACGGGTATGTGTGCAGCCAGCGCCCAAAGATGTGCTTGGCATAGCAGCACCATCACCGCCTGTTTCGTCCTTGGCACTGTGGGGACCTCTTGTATTATTGTCTGTAAGAATAAACAAACAGAATGAACAAAAGTAACACCGCATCTGCGCCCTACTTGTTATTCAAAAACATGTAAGTAATTCAAACAAGTATGGTGCGAGAAAAACTCACCCGCGCTGACATCTGCGTCCCCCTCACCTGATAAAAGTTTCCCCAAACATCGCAGCAACTCGTTGCTGAAAGGGTGTGAGACCGGGAATTCCGCTACCTCCGCCTGTGCTGTTAAGACTCTTACGGTGAGCAGCCTCTTGTTTTTTCACGTCAAATTTTATGTCTGACCACTTCTTCTTTTTAATTTCGGCTACCGTGCGAATTTTGGAACCAACACTTTTAACTGACTCCGCCATGCTGTGACACTCCGTCAACTTTCGTTTATTTCTGATGCCACTAGTTAAACCACTCAACTTTCGTTTATTTCTGATGCCACTAGTTAAACCACCAAATATCACTTTTCTTTTCTCGGTTTCTGTTAACATGACCTTCATTCCGCACTCACTGAAATACTTTTTTCCCCACGTGGTTTACCCATTGTTTTTTAAGAAAACATAGAACAAAGCAGGTATTTATACAGATTTACATATGCAAATATACTTAATTATGGACGGGTCAGGGGGGTGGCTGTGGGCTCATTCACGTACGTAAAATTTCACACTCATTGGGATTTATAAAGAGAATGTGCGTAGATCTGTGCTTACACACAGTTTTGTGTATCTGGATTTTTTCTTGCGTAAGCGCATATCTAGTTTTGTCTGTACGCCATGTTTTAGTGTGAATTCTACGCACGTCGTTATACGTGAGGCCCCAGGTGACCGGGCAGAATGTGTGTTCATGGTTTGTGCTGATGTGGGAGTACTGTGAACCATGCGATGACCATGTCTACTCGGATACAGGGCATTTATTGACAGTAATCCTCCCTTTATGAACTCTTTTTCAGACCTGGATTCCCAAGGTTTTCAAAAGGAGGGTGTGTACAGCCTTTATAGAAGACACCTTAAGGTAATGATATTCCTTTTGGCTAACACACCCTGTGCCGTTGGATCCGCTATGTTCACCCTCTTGTCGATCCACAGCAATGGGACGCGGTGCCAGTGTGGGGCACCGCACGAGGCCCACAACTCTGTGGCCATGGGTGACTGCTTCGGGACCGCCATGGTGAGCCAGTGGGACAGCACACAGCACACCACCGAGTTCCCCACCGATGCCTTTGGCGAGCTGGAGTTCGCTGGGGCCGGCAGGAGGATCAGCCACGTGGGTGCCGCCTCACCGCCACCGCCGCCTGCTGCTCGCTCATCATGACATCATTTTTTCTCCACACCGTCTCTCTCCGCATGCCTGGCTTATCCACGGTCTCATCGATTTCCTTATCACGGCATACTCGATAACAAAAGAAAAGGCATGGCTGTATCATGCCGCAGCACAATGTCGTGTGGACGTACAATAGGGGCCCACCCTCAGGGTCCCGGTGGTGACATGCCTGGTCTGATGGCCTTCACAAAGGCTTAGGGCTTTTTTTGCCTGTGGCCCCATTTCGACATCACAAATTTCTGGCATTCTGACAAGTCTTTGATCGTGTTTCTTATACCGTGTTGCAGATACCGAGCAGACAGATTAGTGCACAAAGTCGCGTTTTATTTTCCCTGATCACATGTATAGTTAGGCGAGCTTGTCTTTGCAAGGCTGAAGGCGATCGCGATCATTTAATTTGAACTCATGTGTATTTGTTGATATTTATGAACGTGAAGGAATACAGTTGTTTAACATTGTATGTAGAGCTGGGCGATATGGCCTAAAAATAAAATCTCCAATTCTTTTCACAGTAAATCCAATTTTTGATTTTAATCGATTTCCCCCTCCCCTACTCGAAATCAAACTACAGATGACAAATAAATGGTTCAAAACAAATTTTAACTTAATTTTGTTTTTTTTTTACCTAAGGGTTAAAGTGCAATCTGGCAAGCCAAAAAAGACGCGTGAGATGGCAGACCACGCCATTGTAAATTCTTTTAGAAACTTGTAAAAACTGGCTTAGGGGCTGGGGGAGGTGCCAGCGGGGTGCATAATAGCCGATCTTTGACAGCAATCCATCTGACATGGTATTTCAAGAGAGCATAATACAGTTATAAGCTTAGAGTAGCAGCATTTCTGCCTACCAGATCATTTTGTCTAAGGAGATGGTGGATAGTGCTGTATCATAGAGCCCAGATCACAGGAACCTTCGAAGAGGTTTTCCTACATTTCAGACAATTCAACTCCCAAGTTCACCACTTGCTCGTGAGCGTCACCTTCTGGCCGCATTGCTGCAGGCTCACTCAGCATGTCTGTGTGTTTTCATTTTTCCTGTCCCAGTTCATACGCCTGGCCAGTGACAGTGAGCCAGTGAAGGTTTACCACCTGTTGACGGGGCATTGGAATATCCCCCAACCCAACCTGGTGGTGTCGGTGGTGGGGGGTGACAGCCAGCAGAAGTTGAAGACCTGGGTTCGAAAGGTGCTGAGGCAGGAGCTGGTGAAGGCGGCGCAGAGCACAGGTAACCCATCTCTCCCACCCCACTATAAAACTGGCCCTCGTTTTATTTCCTCCATGTTTGTTTCTGCGCTATTAGTCACGGATTTACAGTGTGTGTGTATGTGTGTCCTTTTATGGGTGTAGGAGTGCAGCCACCAAACAGGGAATGTCACAATCACAACCAACAAACACTCCCAGCTCCCATCTGCTGCCACTCAACTATGACAGTGGAACAATTCGAGTTTTTTCTTTTGTCTTTTCTTTGTGTACAGTCCAGTAAAACCGGTTTTTCTGTCCTGTAGGAAATGCGACACAGTCTGCAGCGTGAGAGCTTAGCAGTCTGCAGTCTTACTGCGATCGTGCTCCTATGTTCAAAGAAAAGTCTTGCATAATCTCCTGTGGGGGAGCAGATAAAGCCCACGGCATGCCCTGTGTGTTTCTGTTTTTTTCTGCTGTGTGACCTGCAGCAGGATACAGTTTGGGAGTCACTGGTGTTCTTTGTGGTGTCACAGTTGTTGCTCAGGGATTTGTCATGGCTTTGCTCTTCTTCACAGCTTGTGAATGAACCGGATCTGAGACTGTTTGTCCCTGTGTGTGCTATAGGTGCATGGATCATGACTGGGGGGCTCAGGGAGGGAGTGGGCAGGTGTGTCGGTGAGGCGGTCAGGGACCATGCAACAGCTGCTCCCTCCATCGCCAAAAAGAAGGTGATCGCCCTCGGCATCGCCCCCTGGGGGCTGGTGGAGAACCGGCAGCAGTTGATTAACCCGCAGGTGAGGTTGCCAGCACGGCAGAGGGAGACTGGGGGAAGGGAGCTCGGTACTCTACCTCAGCGGCGTTTCTGCTTTCAGGGTAGTTTTCCTGCCAAGTACTACGTGAAGAACACCACGCAGGACTCCCTGTTTCTGGACAACAGCTACCAGGCCTTCCTATTGGTGGATGATGGCAGCGTGGGCCGGTGGGGGGGCGAGGCTGCCTTCCAGGCGCGACTAGAGGACTACATCTCCAACCAGAAGACGGGCATCTTGGGTTAGCAGATTTTGAGATTCTTGAAGTCGGTGCAGAAATGGAAGGAGTTTTGTTGTCAAAGCTCAGTCATCACTGTGTTATGAGCAGTCTGTGATCCTTCTTCTCCCAGGCAGTGGAAGCATTGAAATACCAGTGCTGTGCATGCTGATAGCAGGAGAAGTATCTACACTAGAGGTGAGATGATGAAGAAGATGATGATGATAATGGCACAATGGAGAGGACCATCTTCTCCATGCCTAATGAACCCTTGTTTCTCTCTGCCTCAGAGACTTGACCTCTCGCTCCGCTGCTGCACCCCCTGGATGCTCCTGCATGGCTCGGGGGGCATTACCGATTTCATCTGTGACGTGCTGAAAGATCTGCAGTCTCTGACCGCCTCCACTATGTCCCCGGAGGGCGAGGGCCTCAGGCTGGAGCAGAGGAACAGAGTCAGGGAGTGGTTGAAGAAACATCTCCCTTTGGAGAAGGAGGTGGAAAAGCTGACTGAGAGGGTGAGAGCATCAGCTGGGAATTGGTTGGCCTCAGACCATGAGGGTTTCTTACATCTTGTCAGGTGTATTTGCATGTGGACACATGACCCTGCCTGCTTCTCCTCCTCCTTTCTGCCCAGATCCTCAGGATCTATCAGAATCAAGACCTGATCACCATCTATAGCAGTGAGCAGGAGGGGCCTGATGACTTTGACACGTTGTTGCTGAAGGCCTTGGTGAGAGGTAATGTTTACATGCCGGACGTGTGAGGGTGTGGGCTCTACAGTGCCAGGGTATTGAACCTTTAGGCCACGTCCCTCCCAGCCAGCAAGCGTAAGTCCAGTGACGCCAGCGAGCACGCGGAGGAGCTTAAGCTGGCTGTGGCCTGGAACCGTGTAGACATCGCCAAGACCGAGCTCTTCAGCGGCGACATCCAGTGGAGGGTGAGTGCACCTTCTGTTCTTGGGGAAAATGCGAGGGTGCGTAAGCTACAGGAAATGACATCAGATGGTCCGTCATCTCCCCTCTGGCAGTACGAGGACCTAGAAGGCCCCATGACGGATGCCCTGGTCAATAACAAGCCTCAGTTCGTCCGTCTCTTTACGGAAAACGGGCTGAACATCCTGGACTACCTGACGTATGAGCGCCTGGAGAACTTGTACCGCTCGTTGCCCGACAGCTCGCTGGCCTACACTTTGCTGCAGCGCCACCTGCTGGAACGGCTCAGCATCACCAGCTCTCCCCGTGCCGACATGGATGGCACCATTGTCATGAAGAATCATGACAGCTCGCTGACCGAGTCCGCCTTGGCCAACAAGCTGACCCTCTTTGAGGTGGGCCAGGACGCGGTCGGAGGAGGTTGCACCTGATGTATCTTCATGGGTTCTGCTCAAACCTTGGTTCCCTATCCCAGGTGTCACAGGTCCTACAGGACATAACTGGGGATGTCTGCCAGCCGTTTTATTACGACCTGTTGTACCTGGACCATGGCATAAGCACGAGAAGAGCGATGAAGGTACTGTCCGCTCATTTGACTAAAGTGCCTTCTCAATATCGCACACAGTGCCCCATCAGATTCCACCACCCTCTACCCTTCTGTCTCCTATCCTGTAACCATAACCATAACCCCTCTGTCCCTTTACCTGTCCTCCCTAATCCTAACTCGCAGATTTGTCCAGTAGCCGGAGGCCGGTCTGCACCAACTTGGTCTGCCTGCCATGTTCTCATTGAGTTCAGGTTTCTTGCCCTGGTGCTCGATGCTGACTCTCTTCCCCCCCTCCTCCCCAGCTGATGAACAAGCTACTCCAGGGGGAGTGTGAATACCGCACTCGCCGCTGTCGCTCGCCCTGGGTCTCGCTCTTCATCTGGGCCCTCCTGCAGAACCACCATCAGATGGCCATCTATTTCTGGGAGATGGTGAGATTTGGGCGGGGCCTTTCTTTGGGGTGCTCACGTGTGTGTGTGGCTGCACACTGTGGAGCACACGCAGCACATGTGCTCATCATGCTTGTGATGCTGACTAAGAAAAAAATCATTTTCATACTGTCAAATGATGTCACTCAGGTGAATGTAGTGTGAAAACCTATAACTTTTTACCTTTTTCGATCCCCAAAAGGATAATCACAGTTTTATGAAAATCTGTAACTGCAATCAAAAAACTAGTCTTGTATTTTGTTTGGTTACTTATGGTTAAGGTTATAGCTGGATAGGGGTTCAGGTTGTCATTGTTGGGATTAGAGGTTATATGCCCTTACAAATGAATATGGACAGTCCTCATAAACATGAATACATGGACTGTGCGTGTGTGTGCATATGTGTGACTGTGTGCCAGGCTGCCACCCATCTGTATTGGGCACATCTTGCATCATAACCAGTGCAGGCCTGGATCTCTGTAACCCCAAACCAGAGACTGCTTGACTCCTGACTCCCTGATTCTGATGCTGATTCTCCCAGGCTGGCGAGTCGGTGCTCAGTGCCCTGTCTGGCTGCAGGATCCTCAGGGAGCTCTCCAGGATGGAGGGCGAGACGGAGACAAAGCTCTCCATGAAGGAGCTAGCCGAGAGGTTCGAGAATCTGGCGCATGGTGAGTGAGGTGTGCTTTTGGGGGGTGGGGGGGGGGGC
>JAODKF010000050.1:4732060-4749470 GCA_026779585.1 Mormyrus proboscirostris | reverse complement strand
TCTCTAATGATAATAATACATCTAATTGTAATAATTTAAGATGCATAATATCTGGTTATTGAGTGTTGATGACGTCACATGTAAATAATATGCGGCCTGTGACACTTGAACTTGGACATAGTGCTGCCCACTGCAAAAAAAGGTTGAGAACCACTGTCTTAATGCAACTACTACCTCCTGTCCATGATCCTTAGCATACAAGAAAACACAAAATTAGAAACTATACAACTGGAGCTTTGTCAGAAATTTCAGAAGCAGTAGGATGAAATGAAAATGACATTGTAGGTGACTTCATTAGACAAGCAGAAAAAAAATCCGTGTTCACTGTACTTGTGCATGAGTATTAGTGCGACTCTGGGTGTCAGTGTGTTTGTGAGTGTGGATGTCTTTATAAAGAAAAGTTATATCTACTGCAGAAAATCTGTCAAATGTTTTGTATGGCATCAGTCAATATTATCACTATTTGCATTAAAACGGGACATGAAAAAACAGGAAATTAAACATCTGTACATTTGCCGCTGCATGTTGATCATGTGTTGACAATATCATGACACCCGCAAATGTCTGTCTATATATGCCGAATAACACTATGGATCAGCCATTTTCAGCTTCTTATCCTGGGCAGAGAAATGAAGGAGCCTGTAGGCCTTCCGTAGCATAGGGGCACAAGACTGGGGTACACCCTGCACGCACACGCACACACACACACACACACACACACACACACACACACACATATATATATAATATAACATTTCATTTACATTTTTTTACATCTTTTTCTTCAGATGATGATGATGATGATGATGATGATGATGATGAACCATATGAAAAAGGATCCCTGTGTAGTTTCTGCTCATTCTGTGAGGTAAGAGCTGTAATTAGTCATAAAAATGGCTTGTATCTATTTGGGGTAATCATAGTGCATTAACCTCTCCATCTCTCTGTGCTCTCTCTCTCTCTCTCTCTCTCCTTTCCTCATCTATCCTCTTCCGACTTTCTCTCTCCATGTTTCCCCATCTCTCATTTTTCCTCTCTCTCATTCTGCCTGACCCTTCTATATCTTGCTTCTTCTATTCATTTCCCTCTCCCTCCTTCCTCTATCTTCTTCACACATTTTTTCCACGCCACCCCTCTCTCTTGCTCTTTTCCAGCACTGTGATTCTTGCGATAAGTGTCCATGTAAGGAGGGAGACAAGTCAGCACACTGCAAGCACTGCGATGTGAGTCCCACCCAGACACTAATATGCAGCACAGCATAGAGAAAGCTGTGACACGAGCTGTGACAACCTGACCCCTCACTTGATTGGCTGAACATTTCAGCTTTATATCCAGCTGACTGAGTGGTTGTGACTGACAGTGATGTTTGTGTGTTCGGCTTTTAATTTTGTGTTTTTCACCCCAGATGTGTAAATTCTGCAATATCTGTCCTGCGCTTTGTGAGACTGTTTGCAAACCAGGTGAGTGAAATACATTTGTTCATAATGTGTATGTCGATGCCTAATTGTATACTAAACAAGTGTAACTGTATGTGTCTGTGGCGATTTCAGGTGGCTACGTGGATGAACTGACAGGAACAGTCTACCAGTAAGTTCTTTTATTGCATTTAAGACGGAACTCACCTAATGTTCTAGGGTCCCTGTTAACCTTACCGTGTCTCTTTACCTCTTTAGAACAATAGCCCGTGCTCTGGAGGGCGGACAATAAAGCCCTCTGCTGCCACCATGTGGCCGAAGAGGAAACTGCAACCAACCAATTTTATTACTTTTAGTGTATAATAATTTATTTTTTGTTTTTTTGGTTTTGAAAAAATATAAAGATACAATCTTTACAAGGTTTATTTTAAGTAAATAACTTTATTGTTAAGTCTTAAGCTTTAAAGACACACTGAAACAGAAACCAAGTCTTAAAAAGCTCTTCAGGTTTGAAAAGGAGATTCTAGAAAATAAAACGATTAAGTCTTAAAATTAAGCATTTCATTTTCTTCAATTTCTCTGTCCTGTTTTCAGTTTTGACGTTAAGCAAATTGTATACCTGTTAGCAAATATATAATCAGTAACACATTTTCAAGTCATTGTCAATCAACAAAATATAGATGTCTCTTAAATACACACTGAAATGTGTTTACAACCAATAGGAGGGAAGCATACAATCACCCACGATAAATGATCTAGGCTGCAGGAGAACTGGGGATTTATTCGTGAGACCATTACAAGGCGGGTGATGATCGGTTGACCAAAGTGCTCCAGTCCCTCGCTGTGGGATCATCAGATGTGAAGCGCCCGTATTAAAGGTCCCGTACAAAGATCAAGTTGGAGCATCAAGGCACATGACTACTCCCATATGCACTACTGTGCCTAGAGTACCGCACAATGTGACTTTATACAGACCTTTCAGATCTCTCCTACCATCACCGAAGTCGACGACCGCAAAATCGCTCAGTGGGATTACTGGACATTTTATTTCCGATATTGTCATCGTGATGGATCATAATGAACATGACAATAAAACCCCTATATTGGAAACTTAAATCATTTGTCCCGACAATTACAGATTTATACCCCCAGATGGCACTCCAGTACCACAAAAAGTCAGCGGAGATGCGTCAGTCTGAGCCCGAGTTAGATAAGAATGTCTACTGGTTCCCGTATCATTTAGGTTACCGACGTCTTTTTCTTTTGTTTATTTTCAGATAACACTTCATAGCGGTATTTGAAAAATCATTCGAATCATTGTTGGAATAAAAATGCATCAGATCAATAAAATTTTATGACCTTCTGAATGGTTGCTTCAAAGCACATTGTAATTTATTCCCTACAAAGGCCTTTGTGCCACAAGCCACCTGTCCTTATGATTGGTGGCCTTCACCTGAGTCCTGAGGCTCTTTGCTGTGTTCTTTGGCTCGTCCTGTGTTACATGGCGTTACTGCCAGCTTCAGGTCAACACAGCCCCCTCTGGCAAGATGACCCATGCACTTGCACGAGGTCACCATGACACAAATGGCCCACAGTGAGTCTGAGTGGCTCACGTCATGTGACCTTCTCCGTCCCACATAGATCAAATGTCCCAGTACCTGAGCATGGAATGTTCTGATTCCATCCTTAAGCAAAGGAGTCTGAATGAACTCGTGAGAGGTTCTGCTATGTTCCATCAGACACTCATGGTGTATTTCAGTAATATATGGGTTAATAATGCTGTGACCACGTGCAATGTACAGAAATGGAAACAAATACCCAAGAGAAAATTGGTAACGGTTTATTAGGCAGATAAAATCAGACAATATGTCCACTTTCTCCATCCCCAATGAAGTGTGAGGCCAGTCAGAGCTCATCGTGGACACCTGACACAAGAGTCCCATAGTCAGTCAGGGTGCTGACAGAGAGGAACTGTGCTTTCTCCAAAATCTCTTCCAAAGACAGGCGGCCATCCTGAACAGAGGCGGAAAACAGAGCTAACCAGCCACAGACTAAACCCTTTCAGCTCAGAGACTGCAGCCTGAAACTTTCTTACAGTCAGCAAAGGGGACATTCCTGGTACAGGGGCCTTGGAAACATCAGTTCTACCTTCCCGTCTGCACTTCACATACCTACTTACTTGGTTTGTGTTGTACAGGACACAACGAGATTGTACAAGGAAGTTACAAGAAACCATATAGAAACACGTATGAAAAATTGAACAGCTTTATTGATATTTGAAAGTGGGAAGCAGTGACTGTCTTCACATTGTGCCAGGCCTGTCTCTGTGTTTGCTGTCCCAGCAAAACCGTGACTGTGCTGCTCTCTGCTCAGTGTGGTTGGTGTCTGAACCTACCTTGACCCCAAATTCCAGAGTAGCGCCTGTAAACTGCATTTTTTATACTGCTCTGCCGGACATGTTCTGCGAAGCAGCAGAAACGCTCCATCCCGACAACTGCTTGTGATGCGAATGGTATGGTGCTATATAACTGTGTTAAACAGGTCAGCAATGCCATTGTGGCAGAGTACAGAGCGGCAGCAAACCGGAATGCATTTTGGGGGTGGGGGGGAGGTGATTCAAAATACACAAATAAGAGCAAAAATGAGTTATTGTGGTTTTGTAAAGGAATCCTCCTTTCGGCTGTGGTTGTGTCTGTATCACACCTTTTTGGCTAACCCCTTTTACCTCTGATGTGATAACATCCTCCCCATAGACTAACTCTGCTTATACATCAATGATTGACCCCGCCGATACACAATGAAGCTCCCCATATACCAAAACCCATGGTGTCCCCACCCCCGCCCCCAGGTGTGACATCATCAAAGCTCATCGTGCTTCTTAGTGAGGTCTTCTCCGTAATTGGTCGCCTGGCTGCCCACAAACATGTTCCAATTGGCTAGAATCTCCTGCTTGGTGATCCGGTCATCCTGTTCATTCGGCGAAGCCATGGCGACGGCAATGAAAGAAGCCCCACAAGCCACCGGCCAATTGGAGTCAAGAGAAAGAAGGCAGAAGAGATGATTGGCAGCTCATTAGAATCACGGGCTGTGACGAACATGAATTAGCCAATTACCAAGAATATTAACAGAGACAGACTGAGGAAACATGATCAGAGAGAGAGTTACACCCCTGATCTGGTTAGGCCAGGGAGAAGGAACACACTTCATGCAGTTTTCCTTCATAATTACACTGTTATAATAAATTATGAGACCGGCTGTGGATTCCTGAGCAGCAGCAATAACTGATGTGACAGAAATGAAGTATCGATGGAGGGGAGCTTTTGTCTGCATTAAATTACAGAGGGATGGGCGAGTGAGGCCACCTTATCTGTGTCCGTCTCGTGGATGAGATGCTGAGCCTCGTTATCTGCGTGGTCCACCTCTCCTGGCAGGATCCACTTGGACACCTCAGCAGCATCAAGAAACCCATCCTGAGAGGGAAGAGAAGACAGACAAGGCCCAATATGGTGGAAGGAGACCGAAATGAGTGTCTGTAGACTGATTCTAGACACAAACTAGCATTCATGTGAAGCTGTCATCTCCAACAATCGGCAAACCAACACCTACCTTGTTGATGTCCCTGAACTCCCCAAAGTGGTTCTTCTCGGTCTTCACCCAGTCCGGCTCGCTCTCGCTGTTCTCCGGGGTGAACATGTCACCTGAAGAGGATGGTGGGGTTCAGTGCTCACGCTTCACCCGTTGTTCCCCTTTTGGGTGGAGAGCGGTGGGACGCTGATGCCTCACCTATGTATTCCTCCAGGTTTATTAGTCCGTCTCCATCTTTGTCGATATCCTCCACCGTTTCCTGGAGAACGGAGAAGGGGGACAGATCACTAGATCACAGTGTGACGGTGCATTTCTGCAGTCGGCACACGGGGTGGAGCAGTTAAGCAGCCTAATGATAATCATTCTCTATGCATATTGCAACAGCACAATTACAGCAGCCCACCCATCTCCAGCCTGACTGACCGTCACCACGATGCTCTTCATGTGCTCGTACTCCTCAGGGTGCAGAAAGGCTGTGAACTCTTCCTTGGTGGCGATGCCGTCCTTGTTGATGTCAGCAGCTTTGAACCTGCGCTCATCCCTGGCCAGCATGGACTTGTAACTCGCCTTGTCATCAACATCATCAAACTCCTCATCTGCAACGATCGACAAAAGTCTCGACTCCCGTTTCTAAAGACAGGAGAGTCGAAGGCCACCTGTCCCTGCCAGACTTGTCTACAAGGACGCTCAATCCTTCTATATTTACTCTATTCCACATTTTTATGCTTTAACATGCTTCATAAGATGACATGCCTTAGAATGTAAGGTCTGTATGGGATAGCAGGTGGTTCCCGAGAAGAGCATCTGATACAAAGAGATGATGTGTCAGGGCTCAGTGCTGCCGCCCTGCTGGCTCTTCTCTCTTACCCAGGTAGTAGCCATAGGTGGTATTCTTATACTCTTCCCAGGCCACTTGTCCATCCTTGTTGAGGTCATACTCCTTCCAGTGCTTGTCCACATTCTCCTCAACGTATCTCCTCTGCCGGTGCTTGATCCACTGGTGCAGTTCCTTGTGGCTGATGTAGCCATCGGAGTCTGTGTCAATGCGATCCACAATCTTCCTGCCAGACCGCACAGGGAGAAAGGAAATCAGTGGAAGAGGAACCAGCATGCAGAGATGTCTGGGAACCAAATACAAAAAGAGACCAACCCCGTACAGACTGTGCTACCTCAAACAGATTACAGCAAAATGCATTATTAAACCCAAATCTCTTGATTAAATGGTTATAAATGAACAGTGGGGCAAAGTCATTCTGCTGAGTATGGAATAGTTGGAATAGGAAGCACTACGCAATAACGTCAGTGGTAAGAGGTGAGGTACCCCAGTCTTTCTTTACTCTCCTCTGGGGTCAGCTGGTCGAAGGTCTTGGCCTCCTCCTTGCCCAAAAACGCCTCATGGTCGTACTGATAGCCGTGTGTGTCGTCGTGCACGTGGTCGCTCAGGTCACCGTGGCGATGCACGCGCTTTTCCTGGGCAGGGACAGCTATCGCCACCGCCAAAAACAGTGATGTTGTTCCTAGCAACTGCATCAGCATCATATTTCCTTAGCTGCAGCAAAAAGTTAAAACAAAATGCACATCATTTGTGAGTTATATACAAACAGTCTGAAGTAACTTTCCAAGGCAGGTTTGAACGATGCACTGGCAATATGAAAAGTAATAAGAAGCATTAAATTTTTTTACATTTACTGTATATCAAAATCACAACTTGCAT
This sequence comes from Mormyrus proboscirostris, assembly GCA_026779585.1. NCBI lineage: Eukaryota > Metazoa > Chordata > Actinopteri > Osteoglossiformes > Mormyridae > Mormyrus > Mormyrus proboscirostris. The sequence continues at coordinate 4,742,756 of JAODKF010000050.1, read as the reverse complement.
AATTTTTCAAAACAAGGCTTTCCTTGTATATTTTCCGCGTAATTTACTTTTTTCTCCAAGTAGCATCTACGTTCCTTAAAGTATTCCATATATACTTTGCATATAACAAAATTAATGATGCGGTTTATAATCAATCAAAAATATATTGTATTTTATCCATATAACATCCATCTGTGCACCCGCTTACTCAGTACAATGTCGAAGAGTACAGTACATTTTTAAAAAGAAAATTACTTACCAAATACTCGTCCTACCCAACTTCTTCCAGATTTTTTTTGACCTGCACGCGTTGGCAGTCCTACTGTCTCTTTAAATTCTATCAGGGCGTCGTCTTTCTTCTTATCCAATAGCAATATTGCGATGAGACGTAGTATCCAATGGAATCAGAGGAGGGGGAGGGACTGGGCTTGGAGCAAATTTCAATTGGTCTCGAAGCGCCACGTTGACACGCGCACGAGCATTCCACCGCGGCGGCGCGCGTTGAATCGTGCAGCGGCTGACGGGTGCGTTACGATATTGCGTCAAATCACTGCCATAAAAGCAAAGAGCGGAAGCACACAATGCGAGGCGAGAACACACAATGAAGGATTAACTAAAGACTGAAGATAGTTTACTGAAGTAAACAGACAACGAAACAATGTGTGTCGTTCTAAAAGGAGTCAGCAGAGGGCGCCATGCATTACTTCTTTCTTTATTGACTTGGGTATTTCCCCACTTGTAAATAAAGTTATTCAGCCGAAATACCTTCGGACATTGATAGGTATAACTGGTATTTCTTATTTACTGTTTTGATACCTTGAATGCGGTGTTGAATCGGGTTCCTCTCTGCAAATGAAAATACAGTTATATCATGTCATTCCTATCCAGTCTGTCTTAATCACAGATGTATACCTGTAGGCTTATTTTTACAACAGAGAAGCTGATCCAGTGGTCAAGCTTAGTTACAGCAAACCCTGTTTTAACTGGTAAATGGGCTTAAAACATATTTAACACCGCTGTTAATAGACATCTGCTTAACGTGCTCTGTATAAAGGCATTTGCTGTGTTTTCTCTTCTTCTTCTCACTATCCCAGTCAGGCATGTTTGTTCCACATATACTGTGTGGGTCAGGATTTTGCGTAAAGTATGCCACACTTCATTGGATCCTGGTAGGGATGATCTACCCCTCCCCCATGGTGTCTTGTCCCGCCTGAAGATTGAAGAAATACTCTTCACAGCAAAATAAAAAATTAAAGACATTTCTTGTTTTATTTGTGTCAGTTGTCATATAGTGATATTGTCTCTAAAATGAGTCACCCTGCTTGTGTGGTGATGGTAAGATCCAAGTGGTCCACTGGCCCTGAGTGGCTGGCTTTGTCTCTGCCAAGTCCTGTTATCCTGTGATCATTCTCATTTTTTTGTATTTACAGCTGTAATGATGGATAACCTAACTTCCGGTGTCTGCTATTGGGTTCACTGTGCAGTAAGACCCTTGTGTCTCACCTTCCTCTAGCCACATCCCCTCCACCCCTCCTCACAAACTGCTGCTCCATGTTTATGTTTTTTTCCCTCAAGCACTATGTGTAGTTTCAAAGCGCAGTTGAAGGTGAAGGTGCATTGCAGCTGTGCCCTGGGCCAGGCAGCATGGACACTAGCGAAGGAATGAAAGATGAAGAGAGAATGTAAAGCACATGGGGTAGTATGACTAGAATACAGAGAGAGTATGTGCAAAGCATGAGGTTGTACGGACAGAGTACAGAGAAGGTATGTACAGAGCACAAGTTATTACAGACAGAGCATTGGGTAGTATGGACAGAGTACAGAAAGACTGTATAGAGCGTGATGTAGTACGGACAGAGTACAGAAAGTAAGTGCTAAGCATGGTGTAGTGCAGACAGAACTGAGAACAGGTACTTAGCTTGGGGTAGCATGAACAACACATGTATACAACACAGGGAGAAAGGATGTAAAGAGCATGGGGTAGTATGGACAGAGTACAGAGAGAATATTGGGAGAGCATGGAATGTACACTGCATATGGTAGTAAGGAGAAAGTACAGAGAGAGTATGTGCAAGCTTTGGGTAGTATGTCAGATGTTTCTTGACATTTCCCTTCTCTCTGTTGAGGATGTTTGGCCTCTGGAGTGAATCAAGGAAAATATAATAATGCATGGAAATATGCAAATGAGGTGCCAGGAGGGTAAAAGACGACAGTCCCCTGATATGCAGTTACAGGACCTGGACAGCTGTCATGGATCATGTGTCCTCCTGGTGATGGCAGCTGCTTCCGGCACACTCTGCCCCCTCTCCCCAGCGATGGGCGTCTGAAGACGTACACAGGTCTGTCCAGCTGCTTGGGTTTGTTCACAGAGCCTCAGGCTGCTGGGATGTCACCCACTGATACAAACATCCACCATCGTCGTCATTTCTAACACATATTTTCCAGACAAAGCAGAGCTCTGAGGAAGGGCACCTGCAGACGTGTCCTCTCTGTACTCCTCCCTAGATCCCTTTTTGATGCCATCTAACTCCCTCCCTGCATCTCTCTCTCTCTCTCTCTCTCTCTCTCTCTCTCTCTCTCTCTCTCTCCGTATCCTTAAACATATTGGCCATCACCAACTGAACAGGGCATAGCGTGAGGATTATGGACTGAAGGCAAGATGGTTCCTCAGCTGGATCCTGAGATGTTCCTCGGAGGTGACATCTGGCTGCTTTCTTCTCCATCATTTGGTGAGGTGGTGTTTTCAAGCTACGTCTTTGAGAAATGGGAGAGAATGACTGAAAAGAGGCAGAGCTAAATAAAGGTGGGGACATTTAAACACTGACAAGATATGAGGGGGAAAAAAACAGGTAGGTAGTAAGTGCCTGAAGTCGCTAGGGTTTAATTCAACCAAAAACCTGAAAAATGTTGTCCGGCTATGGAGGTCAACAGAGCTTTTCACATGAAAGGTAGGTTAATATGTTGTAATATGTTTTAAGGTCTGGGGAGGCTGTGAGATGCTATGACCTCATGCCGTGTCCCCCCCCCCCCCGTCATTTTCAAGAAGCTGGGTTGAACTGGAGCAATCCAGGCAGCTCCTACAATCTGCAGAGCATGACTGTCCCTGACCACAGCACAGGTGAGAGATCCTGCCTGCATGTGTTGGTGGAGGAGCCTTTGATCTGCTTCTCATTCATTTAGTCCTTGTTGTCGCCCCCCTGTGTGTGAGGGTCAGTATGGCAGGTACGGGGAGCGACGCTGATGACCCCCAGCTTGGACTCCAGCTGAAGAGGAAGCTGCAGAGGAACAGGTTGAGCCTCATGCAGGGCCAGATGCCCCAGAGAGGTCAGCTCCAGCTTGCCCGTGTCTCCCTCAGCTTTCACACACAAGGAGTCTTTTATTATGTTGTTTAATGGAGTTTTTTTCCCCTCAAACTTCATCACCCATTCATAAATCTGGGAATCTCACTGGCTTGATTCTCTCCAGTGTTCTTACCCTCCTGGCCATAATGATACAGAACCCTGAAAGCACAGGAACCATGGTAACATTAAACATCTGACCTTCCAGGACCTTCCGGGATCGTCTCTACCTTCCTGTTAACCTTACAGTTCCCTGATGCTGCATGAGCGGAAGGTCTTCTGAACCCTGCATTCAGGTCCCCCTTCCTCCATCATGTCACCCCCCCCCCCCCCCTTCCTGTCTGTCTGGTGGTGAAGTGTTCAAATACATGTCAACACAAAACAAATGGACTCAGAAGTTTACCTGGTGTGTACGAAAAAAACTGCTGAACCGCAATATAAATCTGAACCGATGTTAAAGGTAGGCATCGTCGTCAGCTCATCAAGAGGCGCTAGTATTCCCTAGGACAACTACCAGGAAATGCAACAAAAGGGAAGTAAGAATGATTTATCACAAAGAAATGAACACACACCATAATAAAAGACATGCCCGTTTTTGTGTTTGATTGACAGGGAAGGTTTTCCAATGAAAGAGCCAAATCGAACGGAGGAGAAGCTGTGCAATCTGGGGGTGGGCCTTCCTGTTCTCCCATACTTGCCCCCCTGTATACATGCAACAGGCCACTAAGGGGCGCTGTCACATGTAATGACTTTACTGTCTGTAATAAGGCTTTGTTATTATAAGCAGTTTGTTGTGATCACTCCAGTCAGTGTGTGTCCCTGTATCACCACCATTATGGTGTGAATCTCGTCTTTCAGTGCAGAGAAAACCCACTAGTATTGGGTTGGACCCCCTTTCGCCTGAAACATTCTCAGGCTTTTTTGCATGGTAAGAAGATAACATCATATGGCTGCTGTAGATTTTTCACCTGCGCCTTTGTGATGTGACTCTCCCGTTCCACCACATCCCATAGGTGGTCTATTGGATTAAGATCTGCTGACTGCGGAGGCAAATTGAGTACAGTGAACTCACAGTCATGCTCACGAAACCAGTCTGAAATTATATGAACTTTGTGACATGGTGTGTTATCTTGCTGGAATTAGCCACTAGAAGCTGGTTATAAAGGGATGGACATGGTCAGCAACAATACTCGGGTAGGTTGTGGCATTTCAGTGATGCTCACTTGGTACTTAGGGGCCTAAAGGGTGCCAAGAAAACATCCCCCACACCTCACACCACCATACCTTCATGTTGTTTAACTAACAAATTCTGACCCAACTATCTAAATGTAGAAATCAAGACTCATCTGACCACGTTTTTCCAATCTTCCATTGTCCAGTTTCAGTGAGCCTGTGCCCACAGTTTCATGTTCTTAGCTGAAAGGACTGGCTCCCGGTGTGATATTCTGCTGCTGTGGCCCATGCGTTCGGAGATGCTCTTCTGTATACCTTGGTTGTAACGAGCTTCTGAAGTTCTCTCAGTTTGATCCAGTCTGACGATTGTTCTCTGACCTCTGCCGTCAACCGCCGCTCACTTTTCTGTCCTGTTCTCCGTGAACCCTAGAGATGGTTGAAAGTGAAAAACCCAGTAGATCAGCAGTTTCTGAATCACTCATACCAGCCTGACACCAACAACCATGTCACATTCAAAGTCACTTAAATGACCTTTCTTCCCCTTTCTGATGTTTGATGTGAACATTAACTGGAGCTTCTGACCTGTATCTGCATGATTTTATACATTGTGCTGCTGATATATAATTGGTTGATAAGATATTTGCTCAAAGAGCAATTGTACCTTATAAAGTGGGCAGTGAGAGTATGTTTAAACTGTAAGGAGAGTTTTTTAATGATCATATTTCTCAGCTAAAGGCCATGTGCGGAAATGCTTATTTAGGCAAATGAAATAGAAATGCTTATTTAATAATAAACATTGATTGTTTGTGGTGTAGTGCCCTCTTGTGGTCACTGTTAGGTTTGACTCATTTGCGCTTCAACTTTAATCTTCCATAGGCTAATTGTATTATCACAGTTAGTGTGATGCAATCTCACCCCGACTATGTACAAGATAAGATGGAAGATGGATGGTTGTTATGTAAAGTATTATTAGAGTTATGGGTTTTACAAAGAGAATGTAGTCATGTTTTAAGTAGATATTTCTGTAGAATTTGTTTTCAGTGTTTATTTTGAAATGAAGGTAGCCTTTCTCTGTTTAATTGTTTGCCTTGCTGTCATCACACAGCCCACACAGACTGATACTTGTCTGGCACAGTCTCAATCGATTAATTGTTGGTTAGAAGTGAAGTTGATGTCAGAAGTGAAGTGGGTTGTGTTAGTCTTGATGATGGTGATTTGTCTCTCCTCATTTGGTTAAAATTAATTAGGGTCTGTATTTTTCTCCTCTTGTTTTCCAATCCATTAACCCCACAGTCTGCTCTTACTCCTGCATGCTGTCCTCATCCCCAACAGCACCTCTGTCTGGAAACTTTGTGCTACACCTCCCCTCATTTGCCTCAACCTACCTCAGTTAATTCTAATACAGATGAGTGACTTACCTCCTGTGTGCATGGTGGGCTGTTGGGACATGATTTCCTGTGTACCTTGGGGTGTGTATGTCCTCTTTCAGCGGAGCAGTACCCATACACTAACCTCTCTGTGTTCTCTCAGCTGTAGCCCTTTCTGGTTTGGTCTTCCGTACGGTGTCGGTCCCATGATGGCATCTGAGTGTGACTAGGTGTCAGCTCAAAGGGTGCTTTTCCAGCACACTACTGTAGGTACTAGGTACCTATAAAAAGTACCAAAAGTACAGCACTTAAAAGTATTAGCGGAGGGCGTCAAAAATGGTACCACTGCCCAAAGACATCACAACACGAGGCGGGGTGTTTTATCCTAAACTCAAAAAATGACTATAGTTCTCTTTCAGGGCTGAGCAATTTGTGATATTAATACCGACATAGCATGTTATGTTTATGCAGTTTTCACGTCGCAAGAGCCACAATACTCAGCTGGGTTGAGATCAGGCTTTTTTTTTACCTTCAAAACTTGAATTTTGTTGATTGTTTCTTATGTAGTATATGTTTAAAAAATCAGCTTAAACTTTACCTCCACTAGTTTTTCATCAGCGCTCCACGTCAATCCTAATAATTTTCATCCTTGCTGTTTAAATCGCTCCACGACGGGTTTGTGAGAAATGTATTTATTTTAAACTCCTTTCTTGCTTTATAAATATCACAATATTTATTAGCAAAAAAAGTCACATAGCGATATTCAAACGTTTTTTGCAATATTTTGCAGTCCTGGTATAGCAAATACCTTTTTTTCTTGTCTTGCCATCCAATTCTTCCGACCAACATGCACTTAAAGTTTGTGTCTCTTAATTTCTCCACCCACATATTATTACTTTTTTTTTTTTTTAACTTTATAATTGTTTTCTCATTTTGTAACATTTTGCAAAGCAGCCATTGTATTGCTTTTCAGAGGTAAGCTATTTGTATAACCAATGGTCAATGAACGTGCAAGTCCCACCCAAAAGTACCAAAAAAGTACTCTAGTTGGTTTGGTGCTTGAGAAAATCTGAAAAGAACAGGAAAGAACAAAACGTACCATACCAAAAGTACAATACCAGGACCCGTACAGTGGAAAAGTGTCCGCCCCAGTTCTGGACTGGCCTGCAATAGGAGTGTGGCAGGTCTGCAGGTCCAGAGGTTCTCTGAGCTGGTACTGAAAACCCCCACAGGCCCTTTCAAGGACAGAGACCAATGACAACATGCAGAACAAGACAAGAGTTTTCACTAGAAATGATGATAAAGTGAGGAAAAAACATATTTTTGGCTACAAAACCCTTTTTGGGTTTGAAAGAAGTCCTCCAAAAAAATCCACCAATGGGAACTACAGTGATGACAACCATATTTCACACTAAAGACAAGTGTGCAGTGCTAACCATTGACAACTGAACATGATGAATAAACAGCCAATGACAGTCAAAGTTTGATGAACCACTGACGGCTACAGAGAAACATTGTCAATGATCGATAAATTTGCCAGCCGATTATGTTCCTGTGTTTTCTGTGTTGGTGGAGCACTGCTGAACTTCTGCGTTGGATTTTATCTCTCTGCTCCTATTGAACCACTCAGCTGCGTTGGGCCTCAGTTTCAACGTCTGTGTATCTGTGTACGTTTCATTGTGCGATGTCCAGTGGCTTTCGAATCATTATTAAAAGCTGTGAGTGGAAAGTACATTCGCATTTTTGGATGATGGTATCTCTGCATAGCACATTCACATTCATAAACAGATGGAGGTACGAGGGAGATTTGGGTGTTCACTGCTCGTCAGTCTGCCGCTGTCTCTGAACTGAGGTATTTCCTGCATACGTGCCTGTGGATTTCCTGTTTTTGTTGCTTCATTTATGAAAAACATACATGCACGCACACACAGACACACACACACACACACACTTCATTCATCAAAACGAAGTTTTATTAACCATGAAAAGGCAAATGGCTGCACTTTTATTATGAAGGGCACCTGCTCTGCTGATAGAGACCCTGGGGGACAGAATTCAGTCTGTCCCTTCATGGCGGAATAAACACCTGGGACTTTATCCCTGAACCACTGCTTGTTCTCTCCACGTCACCTTCTTTAGTGCATGAGTAAACATGAGTAAACATGAGTAAAGTCACTCAAACCACACGTGTCCCATCATCCCCACATTTCTTGATACTCTTAATACGTATAGCCTGATACAGCCCAGCAAAGTACAGTATGTAATATAGTACGAAAGACACAGGGCCTATCTGTATACATCAGCTTAATAATGATTCAAAGGGATTGGTGGGTGGTGAATCGACTGGGGCTGGGGGTAATTATCTGGGCTGATAAGGAGGGTGCTGGAGCCACTTGGTTTATCCCAAAGTCACGTCTGCTTTGCTTAATCAGATGGGCTGGAGTTCAGTTTTCCGGTCCCTCTGAGGACAGGTCTCTGCCATTCTCTCTATCTCCCATCTGTCTCTATCCTGACAGGAAGATCCTCCTTTTCCTTTGAATGATTTTATACTTTAACAAACTGATACATTGCTGTAGTGATGTAACTTTACATGCAATATCCATTGTTAGTTTACCATAGGTGACTGCCTTCTATGGGTTTCATGGAAGCACACCTTTTCCGATACTTTTGGTTGAAAAAGACATCCTGGATACGGCAGTTTTGCTACTTTAATCTGGTACCTGACAGCCTGCAAGTTCAATTTCATTTTTAGGCATTTATTAGTGTATCTGAAGCTCTAGCAAAGTCAGGTTTTGAGGTTTGACTGTTTTGTATTTAACAGTGAAGAATCCATGGTTTAAAATATTTCTATCCAGCAGGTGAATGTCAGGACAGATTTTCTTGACCCCAGCGCAGACTTCCTGCTCACTGCCCCCCCCCAAGACTCTCTCTGTCTCTCTCTCTTTCTCTCTTTTCTTTATAGACTTCCTGTGACACAGGAAGTGCCACTGCCCTCAGTCTCCTTTCCCATTGGCTGCCTGAACCAGCTATGATTTGGAGAGATAGAAGCAGAGGAATGTAGACAGTGGGGATGAGAGAGCGGCAGGCGACGGTGGAGAAGAAACACGCAAGAGGTAGGAGTCCACACAGTGGGGTGGCCAGACAGGAGAACAAGAGAGGTGGAGAGAAGGAGGTGGCGACCCAGACTGGGGGCAGGAGTGTCTTAGTAAATGTCTGCTGGAAGAAATGAGGCAGTAGAAGGATGAACAGAAGTAAAGTCAGGAAGAGGCAGACAAGCGGAGGACAGTTGCACAGGCATGGGACAGTCACACAGGCAGAGAAGACAGGGAGAGGATAGGCAAAGGTCAGGTAGAGGACTGGCAGACAGGCAGTAGACAAGCTGAGAGGACATGCTGTAGACGAGCAGAGCGTGCTTCTGCCAGCGCTGACTGTGCCAGGACATACTCATGATGGAAGATGCAACAGCAGATCTATTTGTCGGTATGTGGTGTGGTTGAAAGCAGCCCGTTTTCTCTCTGTCCCGTCTCTCCCAATCCTTGTACCAGTGTCTGGTGTCCAGGTGACGCTGGCAGGGGTTTGGGGGGGCGGAGCAAAGTGCCGTACACCTGATCAATGGGAAGGGGAGCATTCGCTCAGCATGATCAGCATCATGGTTTAAGGAAATATGTTTCTGCATTCCTTCTTGCTTGCTTAAATTTGCTGCCGTACATTCAAACTTTTTTGCAGATGTGTGTGTTTGTATTTCAGCATGTCCCCATGAGACAAATGTACCATTTTCAACTTCTTCTAAAAATAATAAAAAAAAAAATACATTTTTTGACGCACATTTTTATATGATGTCTTGAGCTATTTGGCATTATGTCCAGTTAACTGTGGTGTTACACATTAATTTTATGTGTATTGTTTGTAGAAAATAAAGTCCGTGTGTAGAACATGCCGTGTTCCTGATGCTTTCTTGCCATATGATAAATCAGCTGCTGTCAGGAAGACCTGCCTCACATGTTCACTCCATGCTGATTGTCGATTAGCTTCAAAGGCAGAAAGAATAGGTAACACTCCCAGCAGGCACCCTGCTAGTAGCAGAACTTCAGGAAATTCATTTGAGGTATCACCTCCCACTTTCTCATCCCCTCTATCTAGATTCATCCGCTTCTGTCTTTCCAGAATCATAGCCGGCTGAGACAGCCAATGGAGAAGGAGTCGGTGGGGAGAGGCACTTCCTCTGTGATGCGAAATTATAAGTGAAAAGAAAGAATGAGAGAGAGACAGAGAAAGAGAGAGTTTGGGGGGGGCTGAGCAGTGGTCTGCACTGGGGTGAGGGAAATCTGTCCTGATGTTACTTGATACAGTTTAGGTGAAGAAGCGCAGCCTCAGACATTCGATCCCATTAATGCGATAACTGAAAAAGTATTTTTTGGATCTTTTTCAAATTTCACAGGACATCAGATGAAAGGCATGGAACTCATTTTATTTTGAGGTGACTATGTGTTAGCAAAGGATCGAAAAGACAGAAGTAGATGATCTTTTGAACACAATAACTCAAAGTGAGTGTACCTGATGGAGTTTTTTCAAAAAATTCATAGGAATATTGTATCTGTGATGATGTGGGGACTGTTGTATTTTGAGTCAAAGTTCACCAAACTGAAGCAAAATTGAAGCAGTGTCACTTAGTGGTGGCAGATGAAAAGACACAGATCTGGCGAACCTGATCACATTAAGACAAGTCAAACAAAGTTTGACCGTTAATTAATATTTCTTTTTGGAGAGATGGGGAGAGTGTGTAGGGAGAGTTAGACAATGTAGAGGTTGGGGGTGTGCGGGAGGGGTAGGGATTTGATG
>JAODKF010000050.1:4692635-4708458 GCA_026779585.1 Mormyrus proboscirostris | reverse complement strand
ACCCCCCCCCCCCCCCCCCCCCAGCCTCGACCGAGCTCTGCCAAATCGCTGTGAAGGTGGCTATGACGCTGTGGCTAACATCAGGGGAGAGGTGTTCTTTTTTAAAGGTAGGTGAAACCACAGTAAACCTGAGTTCACATACACTGACGTCGGTGAGAGCACGGTCTGCCCGTCAAGCATGACCTCAGTAGCTGCTGTTGGTTGATATGGAAAGATCTAGGAAATGTGCAGGAATACAGAGCCTTTCTGCTCCAGCACCTCCTCCATAAACCCAGTCTCGTTTTTGTGATTTTCAGGTCCGTATTTCTGGCGAATCCAAAGGTCGGGTTCCCTCGTCTCCCTATCCCCAGCTTTGATTAGGAACTTCTGGATTGGACTCCCCCCCACAATTAATAAAATCGACGCTGTTTATGAAAGGAAAAGTGGGAGCCATATTGTGTTCTTCATTGGTGAGCAGCATGTCAATTTATCTTTCTTTATAAATTGATTCATTTGAAGATCAGTCATCCGACTGAGGGCTACGGAATGTGACGCTAGTAAATTCCAGATAAGTACAAACTCACGTAAATCCTTGTACGTGCTTCTCAGACGGCATATGGGTCGTTGTTTGTCCCGTTGTGCAGGTGACCAGTACTGGGTTTTCAGGGATACAGTGGCTCTCCCTGGATATCCCCGGCCCTTGGCAGAATGGGGGGTGCAAACGGTGGCTGGGAAAGGCCTCTCCAAGGTGGATGCAGCCTTTGTGTGGGCACACACAGGGAAGACCTACCTGTTCAGTGAGGGGGAGTTCTGGAGGTTTGACGAGTTTGGGAAAAAGGTGGGAATGAAGCCGGAGGGGGGGTACCCCAAGCAGGCTTCACTATGGAAAGGGGTGCCCCCAGACCCAGATGACATCATCAGTTGGGGCGATGGTAAGAATAGGGTCCATCCTTATCGTGCTACCTGTGCTACAATGACCAGCTCCTCCCAATCACCACTCCAATCATACCATCCTCAGTATCGCCTTTGTAATTACCTTTCAGGAGACACTTATTTCTTCAAGGATGACTACTATTGGGTGCTGAAAAGAGGGAGATTAGACCAGGAAAATGTGACCTCTAAATCCATATCAGCTGATTGGATGAGATGTGCACCACCGACACCTTCTCCCACCAATGGCAACGCTAAGTGCTATGACTGCATTTGTAAGAAGAATGGAGGGATCAAAGTTCAGGCCTTTCATTGGCTGTTCTTGCTGTCTGTCTCTATAATAATCCGGTCACTCAAAAGGTATTAAGTAGTTAACAATTTAGCATTTTCTTCATAATTGATATTCTTTAGTGTTATTGTTAGTCATCATTGACACACAGATGGGAAGATTTGCAAAAAAAAGTATTCAAGGAAATTGTTTCTATTTTTTATTTGATCAAGTGATATAATTAATAAAGGAACTATATATATGAATGCAGCGTATATTGAGTTTCATTGTATGGCTAGTAAAATATTGTTCATTACAATTACATTGTACATTCGGTCTTCATTAATGGATACCTCACAGAAATATTTTCTCCACATAACCATAACCAATCAACAGAAGTGGTCATTATGTTAAAGATATTCATGGAATCAAGAAGTACCATGTGCTTTTACTGTTGATACAAGTGTGGCTTTAACTGAATTCTAACAGGAAAAAATGCTCTAAAAATGTTTTTATTCTTCAAAGTAACCAAGTAAAAAGCTCTACATCGAGAGATCAACCATTCAAGCATTTTGTTTATTTGAGAATATTACTGTGATTTTTAAATTCTTCATAAAACTGTGGTTTTATTGCGTATACATTACCTGCAATTGCATAAACGCGTATTTAACTGTCTGCACTCGCGAATTGCGAATTGCCTGGCAAACTGTAGTCTTTGATATATTTCCCGCATCCCTTACACCGGCTTACAGTATATAAAAAAGTTCCGCTTGCAAAATATCACAAGGAAATGCACATTGTCTGTGTGGCTGTGAGAGCTCGACTTCGCCTAGTTGGACTTCTATACTATACCGAGCTAATATATCTTTAAGATATAATATTCCTAATATATCTTTCGAAAAGAATATCACCGGCAACAATAAAGGATCTTGACGATCACGCAAAACCCTCTCAATTTAAATTCCCGTCTTATTATTTGTGCATCGATTGGAATTGGCCGCTCATCAATGAATGGCGAGGCCATGACTGAACGGATTTCCATGCACGGACACTGATTAAGTGTGTGAGCTAATCCTTGTTTACGTAGAATAAACCTGCTCCGAGCAGGTTTGAGGATTTGGATGTGCTGCTATGGCAACACATCCAGCAAGAGTTTCTAAAAACCGACAGATCCATGATCATGCCAAATCGTCCACAATTACATCCGGCTAAACGAGTAATCCACATACGAAAAATGCCCCGTAATGTTTGTAAGCACACAACAGTATAATTAAAATTTGCTCCAGTGGTTAAGGATATCACTATCTTTTTGTAGTCCACTCCAAGTCGTTCCTAAAGCAAAGCGACTGCCAAATTCCTGATTGGGTGGGCGATCCAGATGTTTTTCTGGGAAATGTAGTTTAATTGCGGTGGCTTCTGGGACGGGCTCTATCGCGTGTTTCCCCGACGCCGCGCGGAACGACACGGATTCACCACGTAGTCCGCCTTTATCTCCTTCGGCGCAGCAGCCTCTTAAAATCCATTTTAGGTGTTTCGGTTTCTAGAAAAGCTTTTCCAACTGCTCAACTGCCACCGACATTTTTCTGCTTCGTTGTTTGCCCCTCCGTGTGCGGAGAATAAAGAGGTACGTTACCGTTAGCTTAGCTCTGTGGCTAGCTGCGTCTCACCTCAGCACGGAAACGGCTGAGCAGGGCCGAGTAGGCCTTCGTCGCATTCGGTCCTGAATGTCTGTCCGGTACGCCCGGTACCACACTGGGCTGTAACCTGTATGTGAATTGACCTGGGCTCACATTTAAGCCGTAAAATGAACCCGGGAGCCGTAGCAGTTGACCGGGAAGACTAATATGCTATCCGTATGCTAGCTCGGCCAGCCACCCATATATCCCCGAATTACCTGCAGGGGGTTATGTGTTTACTGTCGTGTTTGTTACGCAAGCGCCATGACCATCTGCTTGTATGAGCTGGTAACTGTTTACAATTTAATTTCCGTGTAACTAATTGCGCACTTAGCGCCTGTCTGCTGCTGTGCTGATGTTAAACGGGCCGCGCCGCTGTGCGAGAAGATGCGGACGACCCGCCGCCCCGGGGCTGCTTCTCGGGTCGGCCTGACTGAGTCTGCTGACGCCGCACAGAGGATTTGAGCTCGGACGGAAGCTGACATGAGCTGGGCGACGGGCGCGAGGACACCCCTACGTTTATTAACTCATCTGTTGCATAGTATAATTTGGTTCAGTCCCTGTGATAAGGAGTTGTTGACTTCGCGTTGGTCACTTGTAATCTTGTGGTCTTATTTGATGAATGTGCTTTCAGAATGTCTCGTAATTTGTTTTCATGTTTTTCCGGAGCACATCTGTTCCTGAAACACCCTATTTCTCTGCTGTCCCCCTACAGGGGGGTGACATGTACAACGGCATTGGGCTGACCACCCCCCGCGGTAGCGGGACCAATGGGTATGTCCAGCGCAACCTGTCCAGTGTGAGGGCGAAGCGCACGCGGGATGAGCGGGGTGCCGAACGCGACGAGAAGGACCGCGAGCGCCTGGAGAGCCAGCTGAGCCGGCAGCCCAATGCTGAGATCCTGGAGCACCAGAGGAAGAGGCAGCTGGAAGTCAAGTGTGCAGAGCTGCAGGACATGATGGAGGAGCAGGGGTAAGCATGGCCAGAGAGGGCTGCCAGCTTGGTATTGACATATTTTGTGGATTTGCAAACTTGTCCAGTAATTCAGAAACCTCATCTAGTTCCATTGAGTTTGACCGTACAGAGGATTGCAGTGGGGAATCTTCTCCGTCATGCTGTTGTTCTTCTTTAGGTATTCAGCAGAGGAGATTGAGGAGAAGGTGAGCAGTTTCCGGCTGATGCTGCAGGAGAAGCAGGAGCCACCACCCGCAGCCACCGAGAAGCCAGTGTGAGTGATCTGGTGTGCCGAACTGCCTGCAGGGGGCCCCCTCGTGTGTTTTTCTTGTCTCTAAAAACTGCTAGCTCTTTGGCCCCGCAGGGTCACAGAGACGCACGCCTTGGCTGCCGCCAATCAGCAGAAGAACAACCGTCTGCGTGAAGCGTTTGGCATCGCCTCAGATTACGTGGATGGCTCCTCCTTCAATCCAGAGCGTCGGGAGCGGGAAAAAGAGAAGCGGGAACAGGAGCAGCAGCAGCAGCAGCAGCAGCAACAGCAGCAAAAATATGCGTGAGTGTCGGAGGGGAAACTTGGATCCCGGCGATGGCCGGACCACCAGCCGCCAGCCTGTCGATATGCAGGAACACCACGACGGCTCAAACGTCACTTTTACTGGAACCTTCTGCCTTTTACTTTCCCTTGTGTATTCAGGTTTGTCCCGGAGTCTGACAGCTCCACTGCATCTCCCCCACGTAAGCATGGCCGGAAGAAAAGGAGAAAGAAAAACAAGACCAGGGAGAGGTGAGAGAGGTGCAGATGGGGTGTGTGTGTGTGTGTGTGTTCGCGCGCGCGCGTGTGCACAGGTTGTAAATGTGCGGACAGGCTTTCCAGTAAACCTGCCCCTTCTCATGCAGCTCAGAGAGTCAGTCCCCTTCCCCTCGTCGGGAGAAAAAGAAAAGCAAGAAGAAGAAAAGGTGAATTCAGTATTTTATTTTGTAGTTTGTCAAACACCCTGATGGTGACACCGTGCATTTGTATACACTTGTGCTTGACTGAGTGCGCGTGCGTTTTTGTGTAGCCTTTAATGCAGTGCTGCATAGCTAATGCTGCTCCTGTCACTGTTTGTTTAGGGAAGGGTCAGTGCAGAAGGACAGACGCAGGTACATTTTGTTTTGCTACTAATTACTTAGCTGTGTTGCTGTTACTGTACTTAGTTGGCTCTCTCCCCTATAGTCCTTCTGATGACAGGCGGCAAAAGAGGAAGAGGAGCGAGAATGGAACTCCACCCCGGACCAAACAGCAGAGGAACAGGAGCCCATCGTCAGACTCGGACCGCAGGTGGGTGTGTGTGCGCGCGATGCTTGTCCCTGTGACGGTGATCTCCACACAGTAGCTTTGTATGGCTTTTTCGGCATGCCATTGAGTCTGATTAATGAAATGAGACTTTAATTTTGCTTGAACCTAATCAGTGTTTGGTGCTAGTGTGTGAGATCCTGTTTCATGAACGGTTAGCTACCATAAACCCCACTTTAGGTGACCTCTGTAAGACTTTTTGTTCAGATGTGAAAAATGCACTAGACTGCATTCTTTTATAGGTTTTGGGTTTAAATCGCAACCGAACCCAGTTGTGGTCTCTACGATAAATTTAGTAGCTTGATCTTTAAACCAGTATTTTCATTTGGCTTTAGGGGAACTTTTTTTTTTTCTTCGTTGTGTAAGAACCTGTTATCTCGTGCTTGTTACAGAAAGCTCATTGACTGGTCACTGTTACACACTCTGGTCTTCTGTGCAGCCAATCTCTAGTCCTGCATAAGGAGGTACGACAGAACCAGCCAATCAGGGGGGCCGATGAGGGGAGAAAGGGGCGGTCCCCAGATAGGAGGGGGAGGAGGCATGAAGAGGACTTCTCACAGAGGGCAGTCGGCAGAGAGGTGAGACTTGAATTCACAGGGTGGTGAAACTGGAATACCTGTTCTATAATGTGTAGCCCATGTGGATCAGGTAACGTCCAAAGCAGTTTGAAGCATGTGGATGGGAATTTCGCTCTTGATGCAGGGGTATATGGGTGAATAACATGAGGTGCGTACTTTTGTGCCCAAGTCCATTATTTATTTATTTCTATACATAGTATGCCTAACTTTACTGTATGAAACCTCTTTTGATGTAAATGTATAGTGCATTCAAATCGTGTATAGCTTCAACTTGTGTATCTCAAAGTCCAAAAATGTCTGGCGGTGTCACCATCCAAACAAATGAGCTGAGTATGAAATTGATTAAAATCGGCATTAAAGCAATTAAAATTGTACAGTACTGGCAGTCCCCAGGTTATGATTGAGATCCATTTGTAGGAAACTTTGAAAAATAATTAAATAATCACGAAGTACAGTTACAGTACTTTACCTCAAGCTGAAGAACCGTTGAATACATGCAATGTTTTCATGAGCGTCAATGTAGTTCGTGCATTTGTTATTCCAAACATTATGTTTAACCCAAAGTTTTGATAGGAACAGCCATAAAACATGTAAGTACAAATTATCCATACATTGGATAACCCATCGACTGCTTGACGTTAGGCATAATTCTATGTTTCAAGCTGTTAAACTCTTAAAAAAAAAAATTCCAAATCTTTATAAAACCATTTAAGATAATTGGAACACATTTGTTCGCAAATATATATTGCCTCAAATGTCAGGCAGCACAACCAGGTAAAGGGGGTTTTTATGTAAAAGTAACAGTGGATCAGATGGTGCGTTATAATATAGACCGTAAGTGATATTCACTATACCATGAAGATCAAAAACAAACAACAAAAACTGTTTAACTTGAAATGATCTTGAAAAGGCATGTGGTGCAACTTCATTTTACCACTAATTATAAATGTGTTATCAATGGGTTAAATGTTTACGTTATGAAGGTTTTGGTTTAGAAAACCAAAATGTATTTTTTGGTTGAACTGACATTTTCCCTTATACGAAAACCTTATTAGTCATTTACCCATAGACTCATTTTCCTTTTTCTGAAGCCTGCATTTCTTCATAACCTCTGAGGCTATTTGCTGTATAGTTTTATGAATCCTACATGAATGCTAGCCCTCCTAGCTGAGCATGCTTCATAAAGATCAGATATAACAGACCTGTGGATAATTCTAAGCTGCTAAGAAACCCATTGGTACTTCCCAGAAATCTCCTGAACGAGGCAGAAGAGGAGAAGAGCGGGACCGAGGAGAGAAGGAAAAGCCTCAGAGGAGAAGACACGACTCCTCATCGTCTTCTCTCTCTCCACCACGAGAGAGATCCAAGCGGATGAGGAGTGCAGAGAAGGAGCATGTCAGACAGAGGGAAGCTTCTCCACGAAGTGCATCTGACAGAGAGAGGGAACGAGGTAGACAGAGGGGCAGAGAGAGAGATGCCTCTCCTCAAGAAAAGAGCAAGAGGGTCCCAGAGAGGGTGAGGGGGTCTTCCTCCTGTGGGTCATCGACGTCCTCAAGCTCGCCTTCACCAGTTAGAAATGGGAGAGAGAGGGAGAGAGACCAAGAAAAAGAGAAGGAAAAACAGAATGTTTGGGAAAAAGAGAAGCAGAGAGAGAGGGAAAGAGTGGAAAGGGAACGGGAGAGGGAGAAGGAGCATGCAAGGCAACGGGAGTGGGAGAGGCAACGGGAGAGAGAGGAAAGGGAGAGGCAACGGGAGAGAGAGGAAAGGGAGAGGCAACGGGAGCGAGAGGAACGGGAGAGGGAGCGAGAGGAACGGGAGAGGGAACGGGAGCGAGAGGAACGGGAGAGGGAGCGAGAGGAACGGGAGAGGGAACGGGAGCGAGAGGAAAAGGAGCAAGAGAGGGAGCGAGAGAGGCTACGGGAGAGAGAAGAGAGAGAACGAGAAATGGAAAGAGAAAAGGAGAGACGGAGACAGCAAGAGAAGGAAAAGGAGAGAGAAAGAAATACCAGCAGAAGCTCCCCTGCACCAGAGGATGACCGGGAGCAGCCTCAACAGGCACCGAGGATGGCTGGACAGCAGAGGGAAAAGCAGGTTAAAGAAGGCAAGGCCAAGAAAGGCAAGGTCGAGTCAAGTAGCAGCAGCAGCAGCGACAGTGACAGCGACAGCTCCTCGTCATCTTCATCGTCGTCTTCCTCTTCCACAGACTCCTCTGCATCCTCGTCATTCTCTTCGTCTTCGTCGTCGTCTTCTTCTGATGAAGATGAGAAGAAATGTTCAAGAAAACAGATGGTTAAAAAGACTAGGGTTTTATCAGAAGTCACTGAAGAATCAGGTGCTCCACCTGAGCCCTTGCCTTCAGCTCCAGTCCTGCCCACCACGACCCCTCCCTCTGAAAAGGAGGTGCTGGAGGATAGGTGTGGGCTGAGAGATGCTGGTAAAGAGAGAGGACGGAGGCACCCCCTGATGGAGACAGAGGCTCAACCATTGGGACAGAAGGGACGATACTCGCCACCTGGAGGCGATGCAGCCTCACCAGGGGGGTGCGTGACCCCTCCTGCAGGCCCTAGAAAGGAGGGCAGAGGAGCTGAGTGTTACTCTCCAACCTCCCCCTCCAAAGACGCCTCCCCTTTACCTCCCAGGGATGATCAGAATGAGGTTAGAGACCAGACCAAAAGCACTCGTGTGGACCGCCTAGCCGATGGAAAATATCAATACGCCCCCACAGAGACTGAGAAGTCTCCTCACATTGAGGTCAGGCGGACTGTGGAACGGGGGGGCGGAACCTCTGAAGGAAGAAGGGAGCGTCACGGCTCCTCTACCTCTGCCTCACCTCCACGGCGCACCCCTCCCCTGCAGTATCAGGATCCCCCACGGCAGTTCCGTCGGGCATCTCGATCAGCTAGCCCCCGCAGACGGCTGCCATCACCAAACCGCAGAGACAGGGACAAAGAGGCCAACAGGGAGAGGGACAGGGACAGGGAGAGGGACAGGGACAGGGAGAGGGACAGGGAGAGGGAGAGGGACAGGGAGAGAGACAGGGAGAGGAACAGGGACAGGGAGAGAGAGAGGGACAGGGAGAGGGAGAGGGACAGAGAGAGGGACAGAGACAGAGAGAGGGAGAGGGACAGGGAGAGAGAGAGAGAGAGGGACAGGGAGCGAGAGAGGGATAGGAGGTACTCACCTGGTCCAGCCCGCAGAGACAGGGATCGTGACAGGGACAGGGATCGTGACAGAGAGCGAGACAGGTCCCGGGACTGGAGGCAAAGGAGAAGTCGATCAAGGTCCCCGAGGAGACACAGCCCTCTCTACAGGTACCATTTCTGTCTCTGTTCTTGTGGGTGATGTGTACAGCTGCGGATGAGAGACTTCATCTTAATCTATCATGTGTCTTTCTCCACTCAGATCACGGCGCTCTCCTTCTCCTTACCGACGCAGGAGGACCAGTCGCTCACTTTCCAGGGAGAGAGAGAGAGATCGAGAGCAAGAACGAGAGAGGAACCGAGAGCGAGAGAAGGAGACAGAGAAGCAGCCACATGCTTCTAAAGACGAAAAGCCTCAGACTCTGGGATCTCCATCATCGTCTTCCTCATCCTCCTCTTCAGGCACTTCTTCATCATCATCCTCCTCTTCTGGGTCTGAAAGTGAGGAGGAGACAGAGAGGAAAGGACAACCTAACACTGGAAGACAGCAAGCAGATACAGAGAAAGAAACAAGAGCTGATCAGGAGGAAAGTGGGAAAGAAGGAGATGGGGAGTTGGAGAGGGTGGAACTCAGCCGGTCACCTGTCCCCAGCGGTCAATGCAGAGAGCTGAGCCTGGCTCAATCACGCTCCATCTCACCTAAATCTCCTCCCACGCTGCTTCCTGGTTCCCCAGTACATCCTTCAGTTGGCCTGAGTGGGCCTCCGGCTCCATCCAATGGGAAGCCAAAGAAACAGGACGAGAAGGAGCAGCGTAAGAAAAACAGCAGTGGCTCCAGTTCATCGTCCAGTTCCTCCTCCTCCTCTTCTTCATCATCTTCATCATCATCTTCTGACAGCACCGATTCTGAGCCAGAGGATGGGAAGGAGTAAGTGCAATAAGTGCCTGCATGTGGTCTCACTATGGGGCTGTGTGTGTGTGTGTGTGTTAATACTCCCCTGACTCTTCTTCTGTTTCCCTCCCCTTTTCTTGCTCAGAGAGTGCAGTACTGCTGTAGCGGGCTGTAGCTCATCGTCGTCGTCGTCATCATCGTCATCATCTGGCAGTGACAAAGAGGAGAAGCCCAAAAGGTAGTCGTCGTAATTTTTAGATTGGTATGCTTTTTATGAGTGTTTGCCAGTATGTCAGTATTTTTGATGTGGAATTGTTCTTTCAAAGTAAATGTAAATTTCTAATAATTGTGTATATGACAAGGATGCCACTGTGGGTGGCACTGTTGCATCTCCAGGCTTGGTGACTCGAATCCAGCCTTCATTGTGTGTGGAATTAACATGAGCTCCCCATGTTGCGTATGTACCATAGCCTTGCACCCTGTGCTGTCTGGAGCAGGCTTTGGTCACCCATGACCCTGACCAGGGTCAGTGGGTAGCGTATAAAGGAGGGTGTGTGAAATAATACAGTTTTGACTTTCAGCCCACCTCGGCGTCAGAGGGTCCCAGCTGATTCACTGAGAGACTCGCGCTCTCCCAGCTACTCTCCCCCACCGAGAGTGCGACGTCCCGCTCTGTCACCACCCACACGCAGGTTTGTCGTCAATTACTTTCTTGGGCTAACGATTCCTGCGGATTCACCTGAATGGTGGGTAATGTAGGACTGCGGATGTCAGTTCCACATTCCGAAACAAATGATGATGTAGTTAGCTGGGGTCCTCTGTAGGCCTTAACCCTGTGCTCATCCTGGCACTTTGATTGGCCACTTACATGTGAGGACTTTTAATACAATGTATATGTGCTTCTGTTTTAGGAGCAGTAGAGGTGAAGAAAGCAGATCATCGAGCAGGAAAGAAAGGAAGTAGATCCAGGAACACCACTGCAGTGCATTGTGGGCTATGGTGGTTTAATCTTGTGAGCCATGTAGAAGTACGGTGTGCAGGAGCAGGGACAGGCCTGAAAACGTATAATGCCATTTGTTCTTTTTAGGAAATAATCATTTTCTTTTTTTTATTTTAATTTGGAGCTGAATTGGATTCCCTCTGCCTACAGATGTGTTCGTGGTTACATGATTATATGAACTGTACAAAGATGATTGACCCATGTATACTAGCAACACTGAGAGCAACTGTTCAGTCAACCTTCTGACTTTATACCTCCAGTCTTATTGATATACTTCTGAGTAATTTGGTTTTCCCACTGTCAGGAGGGGTGAGATTTGTCTGTGAATAGAAATCTTGACTTTTGTTTTTCCTTTTTGTGAAAATATTAAATAAAAAAATGCAATTGTATTTTCTGTCTGTTTTTAGCTTTATAAAATGTTTGTCATAAAAATGATTAGAGTCCTTAAACGACTTGTTTGACCACGTGCTGTGTGCTTACCAGAGGCACGTTTAAATGCCGTTCTGCACTTTACATCTGTATTGGCGTGCATATATATACATCCATCCATCCATTTTCCAACCCGCTTAATCCAAATGGGTCGCGGGGGGTCCAGAACCTATCCCAGAAGCAACGGGCACGAGGCAGGGAACAACCCTGGACAGGGGGCCAGCCCATCGCAGCATATATATATATACACTCACGTGTATAATCCATTCATTTTCTGAAACTGCATGTCCTATTCAGGGTTGGGTTGGGGGGGGGCACAAAGCCTATGGGCACAATAGAACCCAGGATGGGGTGCCAACTCATCACAGGGCATACGCACAGCAGTCACTCACACGTGCACACTTACGGGCAATTTGGCAACTCCAATTAGCCTCGGCATGTTTTCTGACTGGGGGTAAAACTGGAGTAGACTCAGGCCACAGCACCCACCACTGCCGAAAAGAAATTCTTAAATTGAATTTATGTAATATAATTATGTAATATACAAATTATTTAATCCGGCGAAGGAGTAAGTGGGGTGCATACATTTAACTCTCGGAACTTTGCACAATGAGCAGAATGCCGAAGCAGGGACGAGTTCGGCTCTAACCCAAAGAGCAACACACAAGTTCGATTCGTGCCTGTGTGATGACGCCATTTTTTTTTTCCCCCGACGGCGAGTGGTGTGACGTCATATTAAATGGACTTTGTATGACCAATGAAAGCAAGAAGCAAGTTACATTGATGTAATTTCGTTGTATGTCAAGCTTTATTCTGTTTTTTATTTGTCACATCTGGTAGTGTAAAGCAAAATCATGGGTCCAGTCGAGGTAACTATATTTATATTAGTCTTTATACTAGTCATTCAATAATTATTCTAAGCATGAAACAGTCGTTATGTAGTCCCGCCGGTATCAGTAACGTGTAGCTGGAGTATTCTACTGTTATATTCACCGCCGGCTTTTTGTTTATCGGCATCAGATTCTGTGAAGTTGCTTTAAATATTTTTGTTTTATTATGGTGCTCTCGCGTGAGGAGTAATAATCTTCGTCATCGTTGCAGCTCCTTCACATGTCGGTGTTTTCTCAGAGCCTATCTCCCTGCGGTCGGTTTTTAGCTGCAGGGAACAACTACGGTGAGATCGCAGTTTTCAGGTGAGGCAGTGAATGTTTTAGGGGGACCGTACTCGTCCTGGACAAAGTCGTGTTTTGGTTAAATATATGGTGTGTGTGGCAGTAAGGTACTCTTCTAATTCCGTCTGTATAATATTAGTACTGGCAGACAAGTGGTCAAGTTGCAACATTAAAGTATTGTGTATGTCTTTTGCCCGGTATTGCGGTGAGTGATCTTGCTTATTGATTCTGTTTTTCAGTCTGTCATCCTCACTTAGCCCAGAGGCAACAGAAATCAACAGAAAACCCATCCTGACTTTCACTGGTAAGTCTTTGCTGATTATACTGAGCGCAGACTCTTGTTAATGTATTTATATGAATAGGTCTGATTCATAATGTGAATTATAAATGTATACAAAACATTCAAATACCAGTAAATAATAAAAAAAACAAGTATTGAATACTGCAGTCTGGCCGTTTTTCCCCCCCAAGGTTTTGTCCTGTGAAGTGAATGTTATTTTTCACTCTTTCTCAGCTCACGAGGGACCGGTTTTTTCCCTTCTGTCCACCGACACACATCTTCTCAGTGCAGGAAATGGAGAGATTAGTGCTTGGAGTTGGACAGAGCTGGCAAAAAGAGTAAGTATTATATAATGAGAAAAAGAGAGATTGTGTGTATGCCTACTTTTATGAGTACTTTAAAGAAATGTAATGAATGATTTTGTTTTAATGTGCCCATCTACCAAGAACACCAAAGCTGTCTGGATTAGAAGACCACAATACAAGTAAGTCTCCTCTGATTATTATTTTTTATATATTATATTTTTTATTGGAAATGTCAATTGAGTACAATGAACATTTGGCAGACATTTCCCGGTTTTACTCTTTAACATGGTATGAACAGCAAACAACCCCCCACCCTTCCCCACAACATAGGGTTTGCTCACATGGGCCAAAAAAACATTAGTAAAAAATTACAGAGATAATGACTAAAAGGGGAAACTGTACATTGTTGGCCTATACAGTACAGTATGTATCCATTGCCAAACATACATACAAAGATACACATTATTACTTATAGTCACACATATACATGTAAAAATACATAAATTGCAAGTGGATACCAAAGACAAACTTCTCCACTATCATCCTAAATAGTTAGAGTCTGAAAAAGAGCAAAATTACTGTAAACATTAGTGGCATAGTTTTAATCTCACCCAAATAGGATAAAACCGGACCCCAAACAGAGAAAAAATTATCCCTAGACCCCCTAAGTGAATATTTGATCTTTTCTAATTGTATAAATTGAGACAAATCAGTCAACCATAAGGACACTCTGGGAGGGTTTGCTGATTTCCAGTGGACTAATATTCTTCTACGTGTGAAGAGAGTTGTAAATGCGATGATATCTTTATGTCCTTTCCTTAAGCACTTAACATCAGAGGCACCAAAAATAGCAGTGACTGCATCAGGCTAAAGATATACATTGAGAGCATCCCATAATATTTAAAAAATTCCAGCGCAATAGGCTGTCAGAGCGCGACATGACCATAAGTTAGTGGGGGCATTATGGCATCTGTCACAGGTAGCATCTAGATTAGGGTAGAATTTGTATAATTTGACTTTTGAAAGGTGAGTTCTGTATAATACTTTAAATTGTATAATACTGAGTCTAGCACAGGAGGTGCTTTTATTTGCCCTTCATTGAGCGCAATTCCAAACGTCGTCATCGATGTCCGTCCCTAGCTCATCCCCTCTGATCTTTGACACAAGTTGCTTTGATCATTTGGGTTGGTGTGTCTTTAAGTTCTCGCATTCTCTTATAGATTGAGCTTGGAGATCCCCGAGATCAATGCAATGGTCATTAATGCCAGAGTGAGTAAACACAAGAACGGAAATCCGGCATATACTGACACGTTTAAGAGAGCAGCTGTCTATTTACATTTCATTACTGTAATTGACCGAGTTGACCGAAATGGTGTCTTGCTCCTTCTAGAGTTGGTTGTGCTTTTCAGATGGATAATGTGATACATCTGCAGTTCTGTGATTGATATCCGCACTCGTGGTCATTTCCATTCTCAGGACAACAGCCTGGCTGTGGGTGGGGGTGACAACAATGTTCACATTATGGATTTGGAAAATGGCACTTTCAAGGTGAGTATATAACCTGTCTCTTTCTGTGGCAAGTGGATATAGCTGTTTTACTTTGATTTTTAAAAAAAAAAAAAAAAAAAAAAGTCTTTTGTCCCTCAATTGTAAAACCCACCCTAGATGATATCACTACATGGGATCTGACGCGCCTGCTTTGATCTAGTGCCAACCGAAGATCAGTGGGTTTAACCAGAGTTTTTGTCCAATTAGACTTTCCATACTGACAGACCATAACCCCAACACTGTTTCTGGCTGTTCAGTCTGTGCTGCAGGGCCACACTGACTACATCCACTGCTTGAGCGTCAGAGAACGGGAAGGAGAGCTGCTCTCCGGTGGGGAGGATGGAGCTGTCAGGATGTGGGGTGAGTCCTCCTCCTGCAAGACTCTGGTTCTGGAGTCCTGATGTTGTTCTGTCATAACTGAGGTGCCTCTGTCTTCTGCCCCCAGATGTCCGAACAGGACAGTCTGTGCACTGTGTGGAGGTTTACAAGTACGAGGTGAGTCCCCGTGTGCAATGAATGGCCAGGAACCGCGATTGAGATGGACACAGCGGACACCTTGGATGCGACACTAATGCATGCTGATGCTGCCAATAACATCATGATGCACAGGATGTTTAGGAAGCAGGGAAGCCCACTCTCTTTTTGTTCCAAATTGTTAGCTTGGAAAGGGGGGGGCGGGTTGGCAGCCAGTTGACTTCGGACCCCTAGAGGTTTTTTTTTTCTCCCCACTGGGGACATTTTGGTTCCTCCCCCCCATTGTCATTCTATCTTCCATTTCTATGTTTCCCTTTATCCCTGTTTTTAAATTATGCTGCATAAATGATGCAGGGATTTATTACAACACATCCATGTAAAGTGCCTAGTGGTGACTCTACTTCGAAAGGCGCTATATAAAAATTAATTGAATGGATTTGAATTGAATCTTTCCTTCTGCTGTGACAGCAATGTGCTCGGCCCCAGCATGGGAAGTGGATTAGCTGTGTCACCACGGATTCTGACTGGATGGTGAGTTAGGAAAAGCCTAAATGCGGTCAGCTTTGTTTTCTGCACATGGGAGTCAGGTGATGGGGTCAGTGGACAGAATTTTATGTTTATTTGTGTGGCCATGTGACCCAGCTCTGGCTTTGTCTTCCTAGCTGTGTGGTGGGGGTCCTTCCCTCTCGCTCTGGCATCTGCGCTCACTCTCCCCCACCTCCGTCTTCCCTCTGTCTGGATGCCAGCGACAGGCGATGTTCTACCAGGATCTCGTAAGCCTCGCTCTCCTCCTTGTTAATCCCTCACACACACCGATCTGCCAGCAGAGGCAGCAGTGACACAGCCCAGGAGCTACAGAATG
>JAODKF010000050.1:4669664-4692625 GCA_026779585.1 Mormyrus proboscirostris | reverse complement strand
CGTGGTGGGGGGGGGGGGGTGTGTGCTGGGGGAGGTCTGATATTTAATCCACAGTGGTCTCTTTATTACTGAGAAATTGCTTGGAACCATTTCATGCAATCCAATCTGTCCATAACTGTAACTAAATACACTGAGTGTCTTTATTTATATATCTGTTTGTTTTGTATTAGGAATGTGTTGATTTCTCCTCTGTCTGTGTAGATCTTAGCAGTGGGGGAGGGCCACTTTGTGTCCCACTGTCTCCTTGGCGGCGAAGTTAAGTCTCTGATTCCCTGCACACCCCCGTCACTCAACACACTGGCTCTGAACACCAACAGCACTGAGCACAGGGTGAGTCCCACTGTGACCTTTCCTCTGCATTATTTCTCACCCAGTTCTGTTGTTCTGTGGTTAAGCGTCAGTGCTGCTCTCTTGCACACTCTCTCCAGGTGCTGACAGTAGGGGGCAGCAGTGACCAGATCGATGTTTTCACCAACCTATCATACAGGGCCTTCTCTCTCTCCTTTTGACGCATTCCCGTCCTCACACCTCCACCACCTTCTTAAAATGCATGCCTGCCTGAAGTGTCCGGGAGCATTTGTTTTTATAATAAAGATTTGTTGGCCATTTTGTAGAATTGTGTGTTTTGTCATTCATGACTGTCCCCCCCTAAAGACTGTACACTTTGCTTCCTCGAAATACTGTTCACGCCGTGGGGGGGGGGGAGATTGTAGAAATGTGTGACGTGAACCATGTAAATATTAAAAATGACACTAAAGATATTCACAAGGACAGTGATCCTTCTTGTAGAGTCACTGAGAAAGAATGTAGATCTGGGTTGCATGCTTTTAAATTAGATTTTACAAGTTCTATGATCGTGATTTCAAGTCAAACAACGGCGTCCAGAGGAATCGGGAGGCGGCTGATGGTGTCCGTGCTACTAGGTGTAGCCGTGATCCTTTTTCCCGGATTTCCTGGGTAGAGTTGCTCTGCTTGGCCTTTTCCTTATTTTTACTGTTCCTAAAGGAAGACTGGCAGGACTTGTACATGGAAACGCAATGCAAGGCTGCTGCGCGCGTCTGTTTTCAATCTATTTTGGGGTACTACTGAATACGGCATATAATGTTGTTGTAATACGGCTATAAATTACTCCTGTGCTCCCTGAAACCTGTAAACAGCAATCCAGAGTCTTTCATGCGCTACCTGGTTAGTATCTCTGCAACACTGACAATGTATCTGAACAAGTTTAATGGATAATTAAAAATACTTCAAGTATTCAGCTGAAGAGGCCTCCAGGAAATGGATCGGACAGCAGCGTGAAATGCATGAAGACCTTGACGCCTGCCAGGCTGGAACACTGGGATGAGCCGGGAGACATTTACAGTCATGATCTGCTTAACGTGCTTTAATGGCCACTGCTTACTAAAGGTATCTGGCATGTGCTCAAGAGTGGGAAGATGTTTCTTCAAAGATGAGAACATGGAAGTGCCATTTTTAATACTGAACTGAAAGGGAAACCGGGTAAGTGGCAGAAGAGGAAATGCTGAACGGGCAGTGGATCCACTGCTTCCTTAATCACCGAGTCCAGCAGCAACAATACGGGTAATATGACAGCGAAGGATTACCACCATCTCTTCAAGCTGCTTATCATCGGGGACTCCAGTGAGTGAACCCTCTCGCACAATTGCCCAAGCATTTTTTATGGCCGAATGTTCACATTAATGTCCCTCCTGTCGCCCATCGTCTTTGTTTAGTTTCTCGCTAACCTAGACTTATGTGAAAGCTGCGATTGTTGAAATAAAATCATCTAGATGGGTGAACAGCTTTGATAAGATGTCTATGAGACGAATGTTGTGATGATTATTCTCGTTTCGCAGAATCAGATAATGAAAACGTACTTGCCAGAGTGTCCAGTTGGCTTGTGTAATTGTACCTGCTATTAAAGAGTTAGTATCAACCTGAGATAAGTAATTGTGTTGTTAGGGCACATTTATTCAGTGATTGTTGGGTCTGCTCTTAATTACTTAATCATGCAAAAAATATACATATTTTTCCATTGACCTCAGATGTCGGGAAAAGCAGTTTGCTACTCCGGTTTGCTGATAACTCATTCTCAGGTGAGTGAACTTTTATGTGATGTTGCAGATTAGGACAGGCAGAGCAGATGTGGCACCAGATGGGTCAGTGGATGTTACATTGTCTGTACTGGCTTCCACATCCTTTAAATCCAGCCGTGTCCTACAGGGAGTTACATCACGACGATTGGTGTCGACTTTAAGATCCGCACAGTGGACATTAATGGTGAGAAGGTCAAGGTACAGATCTGGGACACAGCTGGACAGGAGCGATTCAGGACCATCACTTCCACGTAACTGCCAAACTAGTTATTTAAACTGATCTGAACAGCCTTAGGGGCATACTTCTGAATATATGTTTCTACACTCTCCTGTGTACAAATCAGGAGATTGTTTAAGGCTTGTGTCATTTTAGCCAGCTCATAAAGAGCTCTGAATGTTCCAGCCAGTCTGGTTGGTTATTTACTTATTTCCATGTCAGCAGGTAGTGTGCACTGAAGGTGATGTTTTCTGCCACTAACATGACATGCACATGGTAAAGATTTCAGGTGGTACTGAAGAGAGTTCTGATTTCAGGTATTACCGGAACACTCATGGTGTCATCATTGTCTATGATGTGACGAATCAGGAGTCTTTCATCAATGTGAAGAGATGGCTAAATGAAATCTCCCAAAACTGTGACAACGTCTGTACGATCCTTGGTGAGTGTCCATTTTTCAGGATTGATAATTTGGCAGGACGGTGCTTGCACAGACTGGACTAAAGATGGAGGCCTTCTTCCTGTTAGCTTTGCACCAGTGTGACATATTTCATATCTTCTCTTATCTCTAAGTGGGCAACAAGAATGATGATCCCTCCAAGAAGGAGGTCCACTCCCAGGAAGCTCAGCACTTTGGAGACTCTGTGGGAGTCAGGATCTTTGAGACGAGTGCCAAGGAGAACGTCAATGTGGAGGAGGTGAATATCTGTCATGTCAGTGACAGCTTGTCTATCGAGGCAGTGATGAGCAACATTTGTTTGTATCTCATTCTTTCCAGATGTTCATGTCGTTCATTCACATGGTCCTGCATGCGAAAAAACAGAAGCAACAGCACGTGAACAGAGAGAGAGAGCAGGGGAAAGTCTGCATCAATTCACACCAGGAGCGAGAGAGACGGATGAAAAGGAAAAAACACTGCTAGCACCTTAGAGAGATTCCGCCTTTGTCCGGTGTGACCGTGAATTAGGGTCTGTTGATGTTGCGCTATCATCTCATACACTCTAATACTTATTTTCTACTTCATTCATTTTTGTTAATAATGGAGATTTGTATAGTTTCAAAAATTCTAGTTGGACAATTACATAAATATTCTAGAAATGCTAATAATCTTTGTGTTTTACTACAAATTGCAAAAGTTTTGTTTTAAAAAGACTCAATGTTATTAACACAAATAAAAAAATAATCTAAACATCTCCTGTTCTCCCTTTTTTAAGATGTCTGGACATGTCTGCTCACCGTATTTTGCCAGGATTAAATCGTATGCAGTTTCACTGTTACATTCAAAGAACTCAAAGGTTATTGTGTATTTTTCGCTTTAAATAAAAAGAAATAATTATAAATAAATAGTTAACTTCTTCAGACCGATGGCCTGTTCTACGAAGCGAAGTTACTGGCTTATCGGGGTAACTTGTTTAAATGGACTTCATATTCGTTCACTTACATTTTGTCCAGATTACCTTTGTACTAGACTATCCGACAAATTACCCCGAAAAGGCAGTAATCCCGCTTCGTAGTACAGGCCCCGGCTGCTTTGCCAAGTTGAGATACCTATCGAGACGTGTTATTGAGCCTTTCTGCGCATGTGCAGTACCACCGTTTTGGGATTAGTGGTAAATTTTAGGGGTTAGGGTTAAGGGTTTTAGAGGTTTTTTGCTGTTAGGGTTAGGGTAAGGATTAGGGTTAGGTCTATCAATTAACACTAAGATAGCCTAACGCGACAAAACAGCTCAACTCGTCGTAACACCGGCACCTCGGTAGGGGCAGGTCGGGCCGGGGATGTACGTCACATCCCTGCACGGATTGGTGGAGTGCGGGCGTTGGGCGGGGCCGCACGTACGTCACCGCCGCGACGTGTAGTCGCTGCTGTACTCCGGGGTGACGGAGTAAAGATGGCGTCTGAGAGCGAGTGAGTGTCTATGATAATATTGTTTACATCATTGATACTGGCATTTGTGATTGGAAAGGCTTAGGGTTACATTTCCACAGGCATCGTGAATAGATACTTACCCAGGAATTATGTTTATCTGATGGTTTCGGCAAATAGGGGCCTGTCAGGTCACAGTCGTGACTTTTTAAAGCTTCATGTGGCTGTTTTGTTACTTATGAATAGCTGCTCTCATATATAACGATCGCTGTGCAATAATGTAGGTATCAGGAATCATTCGAAAATTATTCAGAAAACTTATTTCTTAATATTTGTTTATGGTCCAAATCTCCTGTGGTTTGGGGTAATACCTCGTTTATCATCTCTGTTTCTACTCTAAGTGTCTTGTCTGAGATTGAAGTTCTGAAGTCAATTTACCTGGAGGAGCTGAGAGTCAGCCGGAACAGTACCGGGTGAGACAGTCCACCCCCGCTCTGGCCGTACCCCGCCCTGGTCGCTAAGTAGCAGTTTAATTTTTATGAATGTTACCGTCTTTAAAATCACCCATACTGACATCGTGGTTGTCTATTTTCTGCTAGGGATTGGGATGTGAGCTTGGTCCTCTACCCCTCTACAGCTGAAGACTCCCTTTCCCAGTTTGTGAGGCTTACCCTGACATTAACTCTAGACTCACAGGTAGACACTGACACCCCATAAGCCTCTCTCACCTCAACTTGCCATTGCTGTCCAGGCAGTGTTCCAGTTGCAGAGATCTGGCCACCATGGAGAGGCCTTTGGTGCATTTCAGTGCTCATTCACATGCTGTAATCCCAACAACTTCTTCAATCTTTGAGCGACTTTGGGCGACCTTTAATTTTTAGATGATGGTTTCCAGGTGGCAGTGTCTCTTAAGTAGTAATTTTGATGGTATTGTGCCTGGTGGGTGTAATGTCTGTCCTCCTCTTGCTCAGTACCCTGCATCTTCACCCTGCATCTCCATCCATCACCCTCGTGGTCTTTCTGATGACAAGATCCTCAGGTAAGCAATCATCATAATAATGTTTAATGTCCTGTTCATAGTGCCCTATGCCTCTCCAAGCTGCTCACTGTGCTCTCCCTGACCTTATAGTGTTCAGCGCTGTCTGCACATGGAGGCGCAGTCCTGTCTAGGAGGGCCAGCACTCTACCAGCTCATTGAGGTCGGATCTGCCCCTGTCGGGTCCCTATCTGTCTCTGATTCCTCTTTTAAGTGACTCGTCAAACAGGATGCTTAAAGCAATATTTTCTTCTTCTACAGAAAGCCAAAGAGATCCTGACAGAGAGCAATATTCCCCACGGGAACTGCGTCATCTGCTTGTATGGTTTCAAGGTGCTGCTCGACACAGTGGCCCAGTCCGATCTCCGTTGGCTCTGTCGCTTAAATTGTTCTGTCATTCTGACAGGAAGAAGAAATATTCACCAAGACCAGCTGTTATCACTATTTTCACTCGTTCTGCCTGGGCCGCTACATTGCTCACTCGGAGGCTGAGATAAGAGAGAGGAGGAAGGAGATGGAGGAGGACAAGACGAGGGCTCGCGCTGACAGCCAGGTGAAGAACACTTTTAATGGTGTCCTAGTCTTCAGTACAAAACTGCTCTTAAATCATTTTTAGTTTTAGAATGATCTTATTTACAGTGCTTTTAATATATTCTATATAGACATGAACACACAAAGTTTAGCAGAAATTTCTGGTTTTCAGAAAGTTGTAATTATTATTATTATCATTATTATGTCATGTATGTGTATATATAACTTTCTTTTTCTACTTCCAGGAGTTGTCTGTAGTGTGCCCAGTTTGTCGAGAGCCCTTGACCTATGAACTGGAAGTTCTTCTGGCCTCTCCTGCTCCTCACTTTCCCACAGTAAATCATGTAGTTTCATTACGGCTGTCATACTTGCTGCCATTTTCACAGAAATTTTTTTGTAAAAGTCCAATAAGTATTGCTCATCTTCAACCCAACTTTTTTGTTTATTCCCTATTCAGATTTTATTTAAATTGGTTTTTCTCTATTAAGCTTGAAGAGACAACCGTACAAGCAGAATTTCGAAAGAAATGGACAGAACTTCAGACTATTTTGGAGCGACAAAGGGAAAGGGGAGGAGTTATTGACCCTGAGGTGGAGTCTAATCGTTTTCTAATACATATTAATGAGGTGAGTTTTTTTTGTTGCTCTTTCGCCTATTGGTTCTTACTCTCTACTCAGTCCCAGCTGTTGAACACCTTGAACTTGTTCCCTGCAGACACCATCTGATCCCAGCAGCCTGGGCCCTGCCCTAGACAGCCCTCCCTGCCAGGTGGAACCTTCTGCTCCTCCTGAACCCATTCAGCTTCCTGGGTCTCAGAACCAACCGGTTTCTGGCCACTCTCAGCGCAGGCCTGATCCCGGCCACAAACAGCACTGCCAGCCAAGGCGGAGGAGGAAAGAGCGGAGTCGCCCGCTACACGAGAAGCCGGATGAGCTCGCAGAGAGAGTGGCAAAGCTCGCGTTCTGCTCGGGGCCACAGTCCACATTCATGGGGAATGAGGTTGCATCACAAGGTCAAAGACAAGCTGCCGTTTTGATGAATGCTGTCAGCTCAGAAGGTGGAGCGTGCCCAAATGCAGGCAATACTGCAGATGGGGAGATGCATACGGATATGCGTTTATCGAAAACCATGGCCAGTGGGCAGCCTGTAAACCCATCGAGGTTGGATACCATCCCACCTCCCAGCACACCAGGGAGAGAACAAGGCCAGAGATGGGACAGAGAAAGGAGGAGGGCGCCAAGAAGCTTAGGACAGCAGGCTGGTCAACCAGAGGAAAGAAGTGTGAAAGGGCCGGACCCCTGGGAGGCTCCCAGGGACAGTTTCCATTTCAGGGGAGGTCGAGGTCAAAGGGGAAGGGGCGGTGCTAATCCCCACCATAGAGGTCGAGGACGAGGGAGTGGGAGGGGCTTTAGCTATAGGGGCACGGAGAGAGTGGATGGCTGGGATGGAGATGCTTGGAAAAAGAATGAGATGTATGTCCATTTGAATTCCCCAGAGTAGCTCTCCACCCTGCCACTGGGACATTCTGAATGAAATGAATGCATGCTCATTCATCTGCTAGTAATATGCTCACCTAGAATAAATTCTGGACATTTTAGGTTTGTACTGGATTCCTCACAGCACTTGAAAATGTAAAATGTCTTTGCTGGCATTTCTAAAAGGTCAGGGTGGCTGTATTCCCCTGATATTACCTGTATCGTTCACAGATTAAGCTGTAGTACTTATAGTACTTCACAACACTGTGTAAGTATTTTAAATTCAACACCTCGGTACCTTACAATACAGCCACACACTGTGCTGTATGATATCAGAACTGCCAGACAGATTTACATGGAGCCGTGTTTGACCGACGTTCATGTTGGTGCTCTGCTTGTCCTGAAGTACTGATTCAGACTGCGGAGGTACAATGAAAAGGTTAATAAAACAATGAGAAAGCACGTGCTGAACAGCGCCCTCTGCTTGCAATGCGGTGAACGCTTCTACATTTATAATAGATTAATTCTCTGGTGTTAAATGTATCACCCGTCTACATATGTATGTATATATTCTATTCCGGGTGATCAATACAGCCTTTTGTGTACAGTCTTTCAGATACGGTCAGCCCTCGATCACCTTCATGCAGCTCTCAGCTACTCTAAACACTACCTGGAAAGTAGTCACTAATAAAACGACGTTTGTCCGCTGCATTTAAATCCTCGTTCAGTATGAGTATCATGGAAGACGTACGTCGAGCAGACTGCGGCCGCTAGGTTGGGGCTATTGATGCTGAGAGATAAAAAGGCAACAAAACTTTCCAGGTAGTGTTTCGAGCATTTAAGTCGCAAACTATGAAAAGAGCAAGGACGTCATTAAGAAGGTCTGGCAACGGTGTCGTTTTGCTTTGGTTTATTATATACTAGTCATATAATACTACTGTTTTATAATGCACGTTAGCCGAGGACACAAAATAGATATCGTAATTGGTAATTGCTTTTGGAAAACCGGCAAGCGAATATACGTCTAGCCTTAAAACAGGACAGTTCTTTCATAGGGATTAAGGAAGTACACGCCAATATATCACCGTACAGGCGAGTTTCTAACTATTGAGAAGATCAGAGGTTAAGTCAGCTTTACATGGAGCTTGCCTGTTTTTTTCTGAAGGAACATTGGCATCGAATTAAAACGCTCAGGGCTAAGTTTGAAATACTTGGGGCTATAGCCCCGGGTGATCGGTCCTAACGACGCCAGTGTCACCGAAGATGACGGATATATATATAAACAAAAACGTGGCGCGAAGGCGGCGTACAGCAGTAACTTTAGACGCTTCTCGGTGCTGGAGTTATGAATAGCAAAATAAGAACCGTAACGGGATCTGTCTTGCGGGAACAGAAACGGAATATGCCTTGAGGAGTCTATACGTCAAAGAGGTTGACCCATAGTTGCAAAAGAACAAAGCAACCTTAAAGGAAATAACATCCAATTTGCTTGCTTTATAGATAGCGCACGTCCAACATTTTAAATGTGACACATAAAACACTGTATTATAGCCTAGTAACATAAGCTAAGTGATGTGCGGTGCTTCCAGTAACTGCCGGTAGGTGCCACGCTTTGCTAGATGCCAAGGAGCAACTACGGCAG
Organism: Mormyrus proboscirostris; assembly: GCA_026779585.1. Taxonomy (NCBI): domain Eukaryota; kingdom Metazoa; phylum Chordata; class Actinopteri; order Osteoglossiformes; family Mormyridae; genus Mormyrus; species Mormyrus proboscirostris. The sequence continues at coordinate 4,683,764 of JAODKF010000050.1, read as the reverse complement.
GTTCTGGAGCGAAGGTTTTCATAAGCTATTATCAAGGCAAAAGGAGCGGGAACTGAAACCTTAGGGGTTTTATTTTAATTGATTCTTACTATGCTAAGCCGATGAGGCAGGTGGAGGGCTCACGCGAAGCTGTGATTTATGTCTTGAGAGTCTTCCAGATGAAAACTATTTCGCCTGCGTTCTCACGGCCACACAGCATTTCATGATCAGTTTCAGCAAACTCTATTTATTTATTTCACCCACATGTGTGTCCAGGGGAGTACTTTGAGATGTTAGGGGACTGAGTCTTTATTGGGGGAACGGCAGGGGGAGCTGATAGCATTCATGACTTAACCCAATAAATACACATGTATTGGGGGGGGAAACACAGCACCATCACTGGGCAAACACACTGGCACACTCCCAATATGCCTAAAAACACACTACTCAGCAATGTAGTTTCACTACAAAACATTACAAAATATTACATTTCGAAAAGTTCATTTATGTATTGTATAATTTTTTTGTGTTATGACTCCCACCATAATGAGACTGTATACATAAAAATGACAGATATAAAAGTAGCATGTTGAAATTCAAGTGAGATTTATATAAGCTCTTTTATACTCATGAATGTTATGCATATGTGAGATTTGCAGTTGGAGGGGGATCCTCGATTTCGCTGGGGGGGCCGAGGACAGCTGGCTGGGCTGCCCCACCCTGCTAAAGATGACCCTGTGTGCGTCAAATATTAACCAATATATTAGATCAAAAGTTCCTATTGTAAATGCAGTTGCATCCCAGTTTGCCTCACTCTACCAGGTTATGTCCTCTCCAAGCTGGAGGACACTCAGCTCTCCAGAGCAGCCCCTGTCAAGCCTCCGCTAACTCACTGCATCAAAGATCCCTTGTCCTGCTGCAGAGCTTCAAGAACCTCAGACTTTGCCCACCAAGGTCCTCAGATGGGTGTGTTCACATCACAAACTGTAAAGCACTGCATCTAAATCACATTGTTTCTGAGCTGTCAAGATTCAAGAATGTCCAGGGAATAGGCCAACGTCTTTCTGAATACATTTGAGTTAAATATTAAACATGCACCCGAGTTATTTCCTGTCGATTTGTGCTGGCAGGGGTGTCATAAAGGGAAGAGGAAAGTCACAATGATTCCAAGGACTCCTGGGTGACAGGGACCCTAAAAAAATGTTATTCAAATGGATTGTTCTGGCTTAGGGGTCCAATATGATATGCTTTGATGAGACCCAAAATCTCTAGTGCTACCCTTGTGTGTTTGGTGTCTAACGATGCACTAAATGTAATTTAAAAACCAGAAAAGAGGCAGTGGCAATTTAACAGTGTTTGATATTTCAGTACTTACTCTGACGATGTAGTTTCTTTGCAGAGAGAGTATGATTAACTTGTGACGAATGCAGTTTCCCGTTTTGCTGCAAAGTCGCTAGTTAAACTATAACCCAGTTAACCTGGAGCAGGTCCCACCTGAACACAAGCAAGTTCTCCTCGCACACTCTGGAGTTTGCTTTGGTTGTTCTGACATCTCTTGCGGTTGATTCCTTTTGGTAAAGATGCACGGGGATATTTAATTTTGCAGATGTGTCTGTCATTTACATTAGACAGGAGGACCTTCCAGGGTCCAGCGTCAGAGGGGTTATGCTGAAGCCCTGACAACCACTAGGAAAGCACAGTTCTTTAAGAAACAAAGCTCATCCAAAGTAATAGGTGATTTTAACAAATTAAGTTTGGTAGAATCAGATAATATAGTAAAGTTATATTTGAAAATATAGTTTTATGTAATCGTAATATATTTAAACTGTTTCCATTATATGCACACAGACACACACACACAAACACACATATATATGTTACAAGTGGATTTTATATTTTATATTTATCTGTGTGAGGGATGGGGGGCAGGGTTGAGGGTGGCTGGCACGTATACTGATCTGGATGCACGACTGACTGGGCTCTCTCACCTGGGCAGTTAACTATGTAACTGTACACCACCACCGTTATTTATAAGCATTTGGATATTAATCCTTAACTGTCCATTTGTATTCCGTTGTAATCTGTTATATAAATCCAGCCCATCCAAACTGAACATTAAAGGCAAATATTTAAATCATTATTTGATGTTCGTTTCATTTTGCTGTAATGTGATGCGGCATAACACTGCGGGACCATAAGGATGCATGGAGCCGGCCGGGCGCTGCTGTGATTGGCCGAGCCGACCAGGTAACTTAGGTGCGCTTGAGGCCACTCATATCATTTACCCCCATCACCCTTCTGCTAGACGTAGCCAATAAACGCCCACATAGGCTAGGAAACTAAAAAAAGACTGCTCTCGTTAGCAGTTTTTAACACAGAGTTATACATGTAAATATAGTGTCTTTTCAGCCGATGTGCATGGTGTGATTAGTGTTTATCTGACCAAGGGTGGCTCGCCATTGTGCGCTTTTACCTGGAAAGCGGTCAGGTTCTGCAAAGCGTTTTAAAACCCAGGTAAGTGCAAGAATACATGTAATATGCCAGTGTATTTGGTGATGACGAAGTCCACTTCTTCGATGTTTAAAATATTTTCGCGAACAGACACGCTTGAGTTTAACACACGGGCTGAATGATATCAGGGTCCAAAGTGGGGACGATGGAGGCGAAGGTGCCGCTGTTCGCCGTCTGCCTTGTTGCAGGTGAGACGTCATCTTTCCGCGGATCACCGCGAAATCGCTTTACACCTGCCAGCAAACGCATACTGTATTAAAATCATTGGTTCAATTTTGTTGCGGTGTTAACTCTAAGGCATAATATATTTTCTGTCCTTCACCAGGTCTTCTGACATGTGATACACAAGGTAAATAAACGCTGTAATTACCGCAATTATCAGGTGTGGCTGGTTGTGTCTCAAGTATTACTCTATTGCAGAACCGTGTAACACAGAGTTACACACATTCTCAATTGCTAATCCGGCAGAGTAGGGGTTCCTACAGTAACCACCAGCCAGCAAATGTGTGAAGGTTTCGCGGAGGAGTTAATTAATTTAAAATTACACTTTTCAGTTTTTTACGGGCACTCGAGTTCTGGCGTAAATTTGGGGGGTAAATGTTAAACCTATGAAATCGTCGATCAAGTTTTGTACGACCTACACCGGTCCACGAACATCAAAAGATCGGGAACCCCAACTGTAGAGTATGCAACTTCTGGTCATGCTGATTGGAAACACTGTGTTTTGTTTTGTTTCTGAGTGCTTGCAGTGTGTGGCAGGAGACTCCTAGGTAACAGGATTGTTGGAGGAAATGATGTGCGGGAAGGGGCGTGGCCATGGCAAGTGGATATTCAGATGGGCAGCAGGGGTCATGTCTGTGGGGGCTCACTCATAGCCAAGGACTGGGTGCTGTCTGCCGCCCACTGCTTCCCAAAGTAGGTGCTGTCGATTTGCCTTTACAGGGATGTAGAAGCTTTGGTTGGGTGGGCTTCGTTTTAAAATGCAACACTCCCCAGGCTCGCCGACATCTCGTCCTACCGGCTGTACATGGGCAGGCACCAGCTCAGTGGCGTCAATCACCATGAGGTGTCCAGTCGGGTCCGGCGAGTTGTGGTTCCAGCAGGCTACACCAATCCTCAAGAGGGCCAAGATGTGGCTCTGGTCCAGCTGGCCACACCAGTCCAGTGGTCAAACTGGATCCAGCCAGTGTGTTTGCCCAGTGATGGTGCTGTGTTTCCCAGTGGGATGCAGTGCTATGTCACTGGCTGGGGCCACATCAGGGAGGGTGGTGAGTTGAGGATAATGGCTGGGCTGACCACGAGGCCGGTTAACCCAGGAGCCACACAAAGTGTCAAAATGCTTCTACTGATGCTGTTCAACTTAAGAGAATATATTTCCAAACCCTGTTATTCCTACCTTAAATCATGTTAGCTTTCTTCTGCGACAAAATTTATCCTTCTGCTCTTCTTGTTTTCCTCGGCTAGTGTCTCTGCCTGGCGTGGGGACCCTACAGGAAGTGCAGGTGCGCGTCATCAGACAAATGTCCTGTCAGAAGATGTACCAGGTTCTGGCCTTCACCTCTGACCAAGTGGACATACTTCCTGACATGATCTGTGCTGGGTTCCCAGAAGGAGGCAGGGATTCCTGCCAGGTACAGCTTACTCTACTCCTGTATGCCAGACTCTCTTCACATTTACTCCTGATTCTTATGTCCCTTATGCTGCGCCAACCCTGCCCTGTCTCGCCCCCACTCCCCAGGGTGATTCAGGGGGACCCCTCGTGTGTCCCATGGTGAACGGGACCTGGGTACAAGCGGGGGTGGTGAGTTTCGGTCAAGGTTGCGCCCAGCCTAACAGGCCTGGCATTTATGCTAGAGTCTCCACCTTCGCCAGCTTCATTCGCAATACGGTGCCAGAGATCCAGCTGCACAGCGCAGCCTTCCGGGCCCGGGCCTCGGCCCTGGTCATGCTTGCTGCGGTATTGTCTTGGCTTGGATAGCATCAGGTGCCATGACCAGGAAGGGCTGTTTGTGTTTATCGGGACACCAAAAACACATAAGAGCCAAAGTGAGACCTGCCAAACTACAGAATCTGGGTCTTTGTGTACTGTGAATACAACAGGATCAGAACACCCGAGAGCTAATCGTGCTGAATTTGATGTCACAAATTTAACATGAGCGACAATGACTGCTGCGGTTGCTTCAGACAGCAACAACGAGGGGGTCCTGCAAGGCTCACATCCAGGCGAAGCTGCTGCAGCCTACTCTGAAAATGCCAAGCAACTGAACGAGAAACCCTGCGGAGTGGAAAAATGGCTGCCCCATGTTTTCAGTAAACACAGAGGAATGCCAAAGACTAAGCGGACATTTCCCAGTGTATAGGAATGGCAGTGGTACAAGTTACTAGGGTGTGTGCTTAAGGGTGCGACGCAGGAGGAGGAGCTAAGCGCGGAGCTGCGGGACACAGAAATGTTTGATCGCTTCAATGTCAACTCACCTTAACTGCTTTTGCTTTGAAGTGGCTAAACAAAATTTCTAAAAACATTTAAATGAAGATCAAATAAATGTCTGATTTAATGACAGTCATTTAGTGTCACTAAATGACTAACAATAACAAATGGTCTGGGAAAAGCAGATTCCAGTCCAGCTTGAAATGCTTCTACTAAAAACAGTACTTAATGCAAAATACATTCATGCTGTATTCCCTATTCCTGTTTTCTACGTCCTTACCCATGCATTCACGTTTTTCTGAACAGAGATTGCAAACGTTACCTCTGTAGTCGGTGTCGTTATTTTTTACTAAACTACAGTCATAACATGGAATCACACTACTGTGTCAATCAAGCCGTCATGGAATCAGTTCAGTGTCCACTGTAAGCACTGGTGAGCCAAGCATCAGTCTTTACGTAATATAAACATCTCAGGTGTCAGAAATGCTGGGTGTGTCCGAGAGGATCATGGGCGAACCCAGCTGAAGTTCCTGCTGAAGTGACTCCAAGTCAGCTGGGCTCATCCGGTGCACCTCAAGCCAATCGGAAAGCAAGGAGGCTGATAATGGGGCAGAGTCACTGTGGCTGAAACAATAAGGGGAAGAAAGAGGCATTAGTGTACAGTAAGCTCACTTACTATATCGAGAGGTAAGTCATCTGGGGTGACGCTTTAAAAGGCCTGCTGACCTGTCCCTGGGGTCAGGTTGCTGGAGGTCAGTGAAGGACTGTGTGAGGAGCTCATCCAGGTCAAAGCCCACCCCATAGCCAGCCCCGCTGCCCTTAGGCGTGACTGAGAACATGGGAGGGAGCACGTCGTCAACCTAAGTGCATGTGTGACAAGGTCAAAAAAGTCAAGACAGCAGAACCAGAAAAACGTACAGGGGCAATTACCCTAGCATTGGGTTTAGCTGCACTAAATCATCATGTGACTTTTTAAACTTTTTAAATGAAACACTGTGAACTTACCTGGGACTTGGAGAGCTGCAGTGTGACTGTGTGGATGTCAGGGATGCTGCCTCCTACTGGTTGCTCTGGGGCTGTGGACTCCTGGATGGGCCGTGGTAGCACAGAAGGTCCTGATGGTGGGCTTTGAGAATGGTTACTCAGGGAGGGATGAACCTTCTCCATACTTCTTGGCCTAGTAGAACTCAGGTTGGGGGGCAATTTTCCATTGGTGTGGGTAGCCATGCTTACATCCCCATTGACTTCAACATGGAGTTCTTCCCCCCCAGAGGGGATGTGAATTTTATTAAGGAACACCCCAAGAGGTAGTAGCTGGTGTTGGGGGAGCGACGGACCTGTTGCTGGTCTGTCTGGCCCTGGCCAGTTCTCCATTGTGTCGTATGTGTTGCCCCCTCTGAAGTCTACCTGGTGCCGGACTGAACTGTTTTTGACTGCCGTGCAAGACCCAAGGCCGTCAATGCCCACATGGGTCCTGAGCACATCCATCCTGCCCATTGGTACCTGCATGACAGGAAAAGGCAGCGGGACGGATGGGGAGCCCCTTGGCTGGTAGAAAGTAGACAAGGTGTGGTTCGTTTTGGGGACCGGTTCATGCTGAGACCCTTTGCTTTGTAGCTGGTGCTCACCTGCACCATTGTTTCGTTGGCCAGAGTCCGACTCTACCAGCTGAAGCCCCTTTCCCAATAATGGCTGGATCTGATCAGCCGGTTCTGCACAAAGCGTGTGGACCTGACTGTCTTTCTTCCCACTGACGCTGTCTGTGATTGGCTGAGATCTATCCGTGCAGCTGTCCATCATCCGTATCCAGCGCTGCAACAGGCTCTTGTCGTTGTCACTCAGTGGCACCCCTCTTATGGACTCAGCTGCCTTTCCATCTTTCTTTTCCTTCTCCTTCATCTTCCTTTCTCGCTCCCTGGCTCGCTCTTTCCTCTTTCTCCTCTTCTCTTCCCGTTCTCTTTGGCGTTCTTGTGCTGTAATGGGGCGTCTTTGTTCCGACTGTGAGTTTGAGAGGGAGCAGCTTTGCCCTAGAACTCCTCCTCTCCCCATCTCTGCAGGCAGTGACATTGAGGACCCATCTGAGAAAGAGGGAGTGAGAGAGAGAGAGGCTTAGATCATCACCTTTAATCATCTTCAGGTAACCTAATTCCACCACCCTTTATTAGGTTTACTTCTTGAACCCAACTCACAGATAAACCAGCTAATTTGTGTCAATATTCTGCTATTGTGCATTAACCAGCTAAGTTGTGTCGATGTTATGTCAATAGTGATGAATTCATCCATACTGAAGTACTTCATTATCTATTGATATTTGCACTATAGAGTAGGACTCAAGACCACTTCACCAGCTTTCCTGCTTTGCACTACCCATGACCTCATGGCACTGTCACACTGGCTCACCTGATCTGGCCCTCTGTCGCAGAGCCGACTTTTGCAGTACTGCTTTAAGGGCAGCTTTTGTGTCATCCGAGATGGCCCCTTCCTTTCTGGCCCCATCCCCCGACCCCGCCTTACCCCCTCGAGTCAAAGAACGAGACAGGGACTGAGAGAGGGACTGTGAGAGGGACTGGGCTTGTGACTTGGAAAGAGTCAGTGAGGGACAGGGGCGTGAGCAAGATGGTGGGGCTTGGCCAAGAGAGGATGAGGGCATCTGATTGGGGAGAGTGTGGTTCTGACTCATTGATGTAAGAGACCCTTCATTCTGAGGTGGTTCCTCTCTCCTTGGAGTATGGTCAATTGTGTGTGAGGGTGAGGTGCCTTGTGTGGAGACGGGTGTGGTCAGATCAATGGTCTCTGGTTCTGGGTGGCCATTGTCAGAGTTCGCACTCAACATATCCACATCCTGGCTTTGGGTCAATCCGGGCTGTGACTTGGTCAGATGAGGTGGGGGTTGTTTACAGAGTTTAGGGGTCTGATCCGTGAATGCTGCCTGAGAGCCTGTGATGTCTGGTTCCTGCTGAAATTCTTGGCTTGGCAATTGCTGAACTGGTAACTGTCCTGGCCCAGTGGTTGGCGTGTTACCAGTGGCACCCGTACTGGCTGCAAGGGAACCGTGCCGCTCGCCGTAAGCTGGCTTGGGCAAGAACCGGATCTTCCTCCGGCCCCCATCTTTCTGCCGGTGGAAGTCTCGAATCTCGTCCAGGATGGCCTCTTTAATCTGCTCCCTACTGAGCGGGAGTTTGTCAAACTCAAAGTCAAAGGCTGGCACACACACAGGTTCGTCGTCTGGGTCATGGTACTTGGCAAGGTAGGGGTGAGCCAGCGCCTGGGTCACCGTGATGCGCTCATGTGGGTCAAAGCGCAGCATGGCTCCCAGCAGGTCCAGGGCATTTGGCTCAGCCTGGGGATACAGCGTTGTCAGAGGAATGGGTGCTCGGGGTGGAAGGCTCTGAACATATGAGCGGACCCGGTCTGCTCCTATGGCCCCTATGATCCCCTCCGGGGGCGTACCCAGTACAGAAAGGATAAGCTGCAGCTGGTGGACATAGTGCTTGCCAGGAAAGAGCTGCTTCCTCCCCAGCATCTCGGCGAAGATGCAACCCACTGACCACAGGTCAATGGCCAAGCTGTAGTGGTGCAGGGACAACATTAGCTCAGGGGCCCGGTACCACCGAGTCGCTACATACTCTGTCATAAAGGAACGGGACTCCTCGGGCCGCTGGCTCAGTCCCCGAGCCATCCCAAAATCTCCAATCTTCAGCTCGCAGTTTTCATTGACCAGCAGATTGGAGGGTTTCAGATCTCGGTGGATCACATTGGCAGAATGGACATACTTGAGTCCTCTTAACAGCTGGTACAGGAAGTACCGAGTGTGCTCTTGTGTCAGAGGCTGATGGGAGTGGATGATCTGATGGAGGTCACTCTCCATCAGGTCCAGAACCACATAGCTGTTGGGAAGACATATGGGGTGGTTATCACCATGGCAACATGTGTTCCATTTTATATGGTATAAGAATGTTTCCTGAGAATCCAAGGCCTTCCATGCACTTACACAGACTTGAAGGCAGAGTGCGGTAAGGCCGGCTGCAGGATATCTTTGATGGCGATGATGTTGTCATGCTTGAAATGCTTGAGAATCTTGAGCTCCCTGAGGGTACGCTTTGCATTGGTCAGCACCTCAAAAGCATTGGGGATTTTCTTTATAGCCACCCTCTGACCTGAGATCATGTGGTATTATTGTTAGACACACAAACAGCAAGACGCTTTCACTTTTTCGATAAAGAGGGTAGATGGAAAACGGCCAAATAATACTGAGTTTTGTGAGTTTCACTTCCATGACAAATTTTCATTAGCAAAACAACCAGTTGAATGAACAGTTGATGTTTAAAATCCTACTCAATGTAAGCCACATTAGCTAAAAACTTTATGCTAATCAAATGAACTGTAATAATGCCATCTCACCATTGTCCCGCCTCCTGGCAGAGGAAACAACACCATAGGCTCCCGTTCCAATGGTCTCTATGATGTCATACTCCTCACCCACCTCAAATTTCACATCTAGTGAGTGGGCTTTAAGTAGAGCCAAGTTTGAGTCAGCAGTGGAGGTTGTGTCGTTATTAGACTCCGTATGACATCCAGTCCTTGCTTGGCTGTTATTTTTGTTGTTATCCATGCTGGTCGTCATGGTGATGCCAGATGTTGAAGACCCTTCTTGTGGTACATCGGCTTTCCCATATTCACTGGCTGACATAGTCCTGAAGCAAACAAAAATGGAACCATAACGAATATGAAAAACAAAGCCATGTCCGCCAGTAACAGCGTTATGGACGGGACAGAATAACGGAAACGGACACGTGTATAGTGGCGACCACAACAAATCTACATGTTAATCTGAAGAAAATTAAACAATAAAACCGACTATCTTTATACATAATCTAGAGTTTCCATTATATACTAAACACGATGTATCATGTTAAACCGGCTGTATCAATATAAAATTTATATCTCAAAGGACGTTAGCGGCAAATATAACGATGATGATTAAAAACTGTTTGAATGTATAAGCGTCCTACACCATAAACATTTCTTGCTTATTTCTACATGATTGTAGTTTAAGAAGTTGTCGTTCTGGTTAATATTTATTATTGAAAAGTTACTAAGTATCTAGCCATGTCTCAACCACGCTTGCCAAGAAAACTCAAATCGAACGGTTTCCTGCTAGTTTTCTTACAGTAATTTGTTTCATTTGTACGACAGAAATAATCGCACAATGAAGCCAGTTAAATGTGTTTAACTATGTCTCTCACTAAAACATTCGCTTATATTATGGTCCAGAGTAGAAGATTTCCTTATCCAGTTGCTATGATGAATATTGTTTATTCAATACTATGAATTTCAGGCAAGATAAACTGGCGTTTTTGACACGGCATCGTATTAATTATAAAATATGTAGTCAAAATAATCATTAATATAATGAAAGACAACCAACTTACGTGATTTACAGTCGGTGCATACCGATAAACAAACACATTACCTTAATCTTTCACGCCTCTTTTCTACTTCCTAGTATTCTTCCGCGTTCACTTTGAATAGCAGGTACTGAATCCAATAAAATTGAGAAGCTTATAAATTTGACCAATAAGACGGCGGGGGTGGTTCTCCTGGCAGCTTGCCTTTGGTCACTCTGCTTGGGCGGTGTATGGCTGAAATTGTGCTTTTCTCGTTAAAGCTCCGAAGAACATAGTATTGCAGGCTTCACGTTTTTATTGATAAACGGAGAATTCTTATTCACTTCATGCTGCATGTTAATTATGCGATGAAAGAAAAAATCACAATAAAACGAAATATAAGTACAAACATGCAGTAACTCTCTTAATTGTGTTCACAAAAATTTGATTTTTGTATAAGTAATACGTTCACTGTAAAGCAGAATGGTGAACGTCCGAGCTGTTCAAAATGATGCTCCGTTCGGGAAAATGTTTTTAGACTACCGTGTCTTGCAAAGTCCATTTTTCCTAAATTCCAGTCTGAACCGCCCACATCCTAAAAAGTTTTTTCTTCTTCCAGTGGTCTGAACAACCAATTGACTGTTGCCTAAAATGCGCCTCCAGTACCCTCTAGGAGTCCGGACTTTGAACACGTAGCTGCCTTAATATACGCTGTTAGAAACTGGAAGATTTGGTGTGTGCAAAGAACGGGCGGGAATGCTGCTTTATTAACTCCCTAGTTCAACGGTTTGTAAAAAAAAAAAAAAAAAATAGACAATAGACATAGTTGTACCGTACAGGTACGAGATGGCAGGGAGGGCTTCCAGTTGGGAGCGAGCAACCCGCTGGTCGCTCTGCACGCTCGGCATACTGCTGTCTGTGTACGCTCTGCATGTGGAGCTTTCCCGGGAGAGAGACCCGGGCTACCGAGCCATGTGCGACCTCGGCGCCTCGGTCAGCTGCTCCAAAGTCTTTACGTCCAGGTAGGAGGTGGCGAAGTACACAGTTAACGTAACGCTGTTTGCGTTTAAGTGGAGAGGGGTATATGTGGTCAGTGACTTTTAGGACGTAAATTATGAGCCGAATTATATTTGCGAAAGTTTCAGACAAGCAAGTTTGTTTTTTTTTTTCTTTCTGGTATCTACTACGGCATATCCCTGAGTATTCAACGTCGTGTTATGTGGCGGTGCTCGCTGGAGGCAAACTGTGGACGTGTTCAAGAGAGCACATGATGCCACGTTTAGTGCGGCAAAGCCACACAAACCTAGGTCCTGACTGTAATGCACATTGAACCGCTTAGGAATATATGTATGGATGTAATATGTACATATAGCGTATGTACAACATTTTTAAAAAATCCTGACGTATACTTTTGCTATTTGTGTTACAGGTGGGGCCGTGGCTTCGGACTAGTGCAATTAGTCTTGTCAAAAGAGAGCATATTAAATCAGCCTAACAGTGTCCTGGGAATCATATTCTACACGCTGCAGCTGGTATTAGGTTCGTGTACGACGCCTACACACACACACACACACATATATGTATGTGGTACTGGTCCCTGACAGCAGTGCCTAATTAAATAACTTCTCTCCCTTTTTGTAGGTCAATCAGTGTCCAACAAAGCAGCGCTGTTTCTGGTGTTTTCCTCTTGGGTTTCAGTGGCTGGGTCGCTTTACCTAGCTGGAGTGCTGCTCTTCATTCTGGAGGACCTCTGCCTGGTGTGCATCACAACGTACCTCATCAACTTTGCTTTGCTCTACACCAACCTCAGGAGGAAAAGGGGGTTGACTTTGGCCAAAGAGAAGGCTGGTTGAGAGGCTGCAAGATCAGCAGCAACAATTTGCATGTGGCCACAAAGGATGAAGATGTTTCCTTGACTTTACCGTTACGTTAAAACATGCATAAAGAGGAATTCAGATTCATTAACTTCCATCCCTGATTTTAAACATTTTAATTGTTTAATTGTACCTTTTTGAAACCAATTTCAAATGGGGCGTCTATTCTGGTTTATGGTAATCCTACAAGATATTAAATAGTTATGGAATAGTTATTTTGCAGGTCTTACTTTCTGCTTTCAATACAACATCCCAAATTTGTGTTTTGTTCCAAAAGTAACGTACCCACTTTTAACAGATTAAACTAACGCCTTTTAAATACAGTATTTGTAAGTTTTCTAAGCAATACCCTATTGAAGAAATAGTTTTGAAATAAAATATGAAGGCTCGGACAATGCTTTGTCTTTCCAGGATTTACCCAGCGGTTAGAAAATGTGGTAAAGATGAGTGAGTAAACTTGGATGCTTTAGCTCATAAATAATCAATATAATAATAATTATCACTTTATTGAGCCTGTGGGAAATTATTTTTCATGCCTCCTTCAACTTGCTCTTTGTAAGCAAGCTGTCCACAAAGGGCAGCCACCCATGGCAGCGCCCAGGGAGCTGGGGGTTAAGGGCCTTGCACAAGGACCTGCAGATGTGCTGAGGCTGGGTTTGAACCTGCGACCTTGTGATTACAAGCACACAGGCTTAGCCCACATAAAGAGCACAGATGCCTACTGCGACCACCATTATACATAAAATGCCAGAGCACTCTAACTCGATGATGTCACAAACAAATCGCACTTTATATAAACGATAATGCGGTGTTTATTTAAACACGAAACAATGCACTATTTTCTCTGCCTACCTGCTAGTTACATCAAACTGTAAGACTGGCTTATTATATTAGATAAGTTTAATTGTCCAGAAGGCAACCTTATTTTAGTGGCCAAAACTGATTTTTTTGTGTGTGCGTGGTGCGCTTTTTGCCTTTCAAATCAAAGGCCAGATATGCAAAGCATACACATTTCAATTTGTATTGTATTGGCTGTGGCGTTTGATGTGGGGGAGCGCAGACTGCATTTATTGTCAAACGCTACACCCAGTATAATTAAACTTAAAATCAAATTGAATTAAACAGAATTTTCTGCATACATTTTCTTCTAATTGTGACAGCCCCCAGAATGGCCTCTGCTGAATAGCCCCTCTCGGTTCCGTGGGATGGTATGATCCAGAGTTTTTAAAAGCTCCAAGTTCGCGGGGGGTGTGGCACAGATTATCTGGCGAGTGTCGTAAGGAGGGTTTGTGAATTCGCTGCAACCAGAGCATATTTCTCCGTAGGATTGCGGTTTATTCCAATAGCATAAAAATCAAGAACCCCAACCTGATGGCATCCAACGGTAAGAAGCGTTGGTATAAAATGATGGGTCAGCGGTCATTTTAGAAAGTAGCCCACGGTTGTAGGTAGTCTGGCGCACAGGACGCTGGATGGACGGCGGCAGCAGCCCGTTTGAACATTAATCACTGACGTTAAGTGGCAGTGTGTGTAAAGGTTGATATTAGCCTGTACTTTGCGTGCTTGAGACCCTGGTCTGTTCCGGCGGAGCGTGTTTGTCAATCTCCCTGTTCTCGCCTGACTAGCGCAGCGCCCGGCTTAATCCTGACCGCACACAAAGAGAGCGGAGCGTGACAGTCCACCCGCCATTTTGTTAGCCGGCTGGCTAGCATGCTAACGCCGCAATCGCAGTTGACCTGGGGACCTGCGTCAAAGCGCTTGGTTGCTTCAGTATACCACTCGTTTTAGGTGTCTGTTCGCGCATATTCAGAAACATGCAGAAAACCATACTTAAGGGGCGACATGGGGGGGGGGGGAGAGACACGGGCGGATGTGTCGGTCTCCCGGGGCGACGCGTAGCGTTAGCCGGTCGGCTAACCCC
>JAODKF010000050.1:4653022-4663052 GCA_026779585.1 Mormyrus proboscirostris | reverse complement strand
CCCCCCCCCCCACAAGTGATATTCATAGATAATGGGATCACATGGCACAGACAGCCATGCTTAGATGTGGGTCTCTAAAAGGCTTTGGTTTGTGGTGGGTTGAGCCTCTGTGGCACACACACGGTTGTTTTGGAAGCTGGTCATTGTATTTAGGTGTGACATGGATTAGGTCAGGCTGGAGATGGATGTGAAAGACTGTGTGGCAGGACTGTGTGGAGATGACTGGTAACTATGATGAGACGCTAGCTTCTCCCTGTTCATCATGCTTTTTTATTTTTCCGAAGGACACAGAGACCAAGGACCGGGAGGACCTAACTCTAGTAAGTCCATTTCCTTCCTTAATCTGTTAAAGTGGTGCAGCAGCCTTGAAGCACGCTGTCTATCAAAAGGCTCTTCGAGTCAGTTTTCCTGCTGCTGATTGGTGAGAGTTGATGTTGACCCCGCCTCCCCCAATCTCCCAGTGCAGGACCAGGATAACGCTGACAACAACACCATTTTTGTGCAAGGCCTGGGAGATAGCTACACTGTGGAGTCCGTAGCTGATTTCTTCAAGCAGATTGGCATCATCAAGGTGCACTCATTTTTCGATCACCTTCTTGCTCCCACACACTCTCGTTATGGCCGTTGACCTCTAGGCTGTTCTCTGCTCAGGTAAACAAAAAGACTGGCCTGCCCATGATTAACCTGTACACAGACAGAGAGACCGGCAAGCTGAAGGGGGAGGCCACGGTGTCTTTCGATGACCCCCCTTCTGCCAAAGCAGCTATTGACTGGTTTGATGGTGGGTAGAAGTCCATCCTTGCTGGCGTTCCCCAGTCATTGCAGGGGCCCCATTGACACACGTCTCTCACCTCCCTCCTGTAGGCAAAGATTTCCATGGGAATCCCATCAAAGTGTCGTTTGCGACTCGCAGGGCAGATTTTGGCGGCAGTCGTGGTGGCATGAGGGGAGGCCGCGGCCGTGGAGGTGAGCTGTTCTCCCCTCCCCTCCCCTCCCCACACTCTGGTTCCCAGAATCAGCCTTGGGCTACTGCGAACTGCACTCTTCTTCCCACGTGAACTCCGGACATTGTCCAGTGAATCCGGTCTGGATATTTTGTGGAGTTTCCCTTTCACACATGGTACACAGCTGGAGATTGTCCATGTCAGACGTGTTCACACCTAATAGAGATATTGTGGTTGGTTTAGGCGAGGGGTTTAGCTTGGATACAGCATGCAGGAGGCAGAACATGGCAGAAGAAGCACGCTGCGGAAATGCAGGGTTTCATTTACCACACAGCTGAGTCTCTCGCCATGCCTTGAACCTCATTATTTTTGGGATCGGCTCTTACCGACAGAAGTTCTGAATCTCGTTCCCCCTCCAATTAGTCACGTTTGGAATCTTCTTTGTGTAAATGACCCTTTTTCTTCATCCTGGGAAGTTTGTAGTTTGCCAGTCGTATGATAGAAATTTTAGCAACATGCCCACTCACTCGTGGTGAATTCTCCCTGCTCTATTGACACATGGGGATCAGCCGGAAATGACCTGGATTTTGTATAAGGGAGCTAACAGGGTGAGGTCTGCTTTAATGTCCAGTATGACTGATTTGGACATTTGCGTTAAAGTGGCCGTGCTTGGGCTCTGATGGGTGTTTAGGGTGTAGGCATCCAGGTTGCATGTGCTGTGTTTTTTCCGTCCCCTCTGTAGGGCCCATGGGCCGTGGCGGGTTTGGTGGTGGTCGGGGAGGTGGATTCCCTGGCAACAGTGGCGGAGGTGGGGGCCAGCAACGGGCAGGAGACTGGAAATGCTCGAACCCGTGAGTACAGCGCCGGTGCACGCTGGGTGAGGTTATGTATTTGGCAAACAATGATGCTGTGACATATTTGTTTTGTGTGCAAATAAAAAGGTTGTACCTGTTCCATTCAGGGTGTGTGGCAACCTCAACTTCTCATGGAGGAATGAATGCAACCAGTGCAAGGTGCCCAAACCAGAAGGGGCAGGGGGAATGCCCCCCATGGGAGGTAAGCCATGCCTGTCCATCAGGGGGCGCCACAGAGAGGGGCAAATGGGCCATTTGTGTGTGTCTCCATGTTGTTTCCACGACGTGAATATCTTCTCTCTCTCTCTCAAGGCTTCGGTGCAGACCGTGGAAGGGGCGGCTTTGACCGCGGAAGCTTCCGGGGCCGAGGGGGGGACAGGGGTGGCTTCAGAGGAGGCCGCGGTGGTGACAGGGGTGGGTTTGGCCCTGGGAAAATGGAAGGCAGGTAAGGGAAGCTGCTGGGCCCTAAGCGTGTCCCTGTCACGTCTCGTGATCTGAGATCTGCATGTGGCCGGACTCTCTCAGGGCCGCGGGCTGAGACGCGCACGGGACAGAAGCTCAGACAGCCTCAGGCTGCTCTCCACATGCACTGAGCAGCCCATCTGATGTTCTTTTCAGGGGTGAACACAGACAGGACCGCAGAGACAGACCGTACTGACCGCCGCTCACCCAACATGGGACCAGAACCCCCCCCCCCTTTTCACTTGTGTTTGGAAGTTATCCTGATGGACTCCTTTGCTGTTGTGCTGACATGTTTTGGTTTTCTTCCTCTGCCCTCCCACAGCATCTCATACCCATATTAAACTTTTTACAAAGATAACCTGTCTTTTACATTTTTCTTCCATGAAGTGGATGTTTGGATTGAAATTAAAACAAATTGTTTACCAAATTGCTTCTTAATTTTCTTTTATCATGGGATTTTTTAAAGATGGAACTCAAATTTATTAGTCTGTGGTTTTTCTTTAGTTTCTGTCAAGCCTGTTCCTTTCCATAAAAGATTCATAGAAACCAAAACTTAGATTTGGTTTGTTCTGTACAGACAGGCAAATCACTGGAATGTCTAGAAGCAATTAGATGGCTGCTTGCGACAGCATCTTCCAGATGATGTCATGGGAATCGCATTCCTGTCAATTCTGTTTGCTTGAG
The DNA here is from genome assembly GCA_026779585.1 of Mormyrus proboscirostris. Classification (NCBI taxonomy): domain Eukaryota; kingdom Metazoa; phylum Chordata; class Actinopteri; order Osteoglossiformes; family Mormyridae; genus Mormyrus; species Mormyrus proboscirostris. The sequence continues at coordinate 4,660,108 of JAODKF010000050.1, read as the reverse complement.
AAGTCTTCAGCTCAACAGACAATTTGTCGAGTTGACCGATGTTGCTGTTTTATGTGTGTGAAGTATAACTGATTTGCTGTAACACATTTGAAAGGTATTAGAAGAGCTTTTGTCAGTTTATGCTGGTATAGTTAGGGTGACTGGAGCAGATAAACTGGTTTCCAGAAATGAGGAAAATGGATCAGTGCACAGTCCCGTTCCTCCAAATCAGTGAAGCGTGATGAATATCCAGAACAGCAGCATTTCTTCTATCTGGTTATTCATCCTGAAAATGTAGATTTCACCACCGTGAGCTGACGCCCCAACCTCTTGTGTTGCATTGGCCCTTTTTAAATTACAACTGACTCTAATGTGGTTTTCATACTTTAGTAAAAAGTAAATTCCATATTCTTTTTGTTCACTGTAATGTACTTCATGAAATTATTTTAGCTAATTTATACATATCTCCATGCAGGTTAATGTAAGTACCTCCGCGTGGCTCAGTGGGTCTGCAGGGTTGGGGGACTGAGCCCCGCCTTTGTGTGCGGTATCTAGACTTTTCCTGGGTCACCTAGGTTTCCTCATATGATTCAGACATACACTTGGGTTAATTCGGTTTCTAAATAGCTCATAATGTGTATTTTTGCCCTGTGATGCACTGACACGCTAATGTTAATTGACGGCCCCCCTCTTTATATACACCAGCCCAGTACCGGCAAGGAGCCCCTTTAACATACACGTCAGCCTGCTAAGTTTATGTAAATTTTACACCCCTGGGTTAACGTGTTCAATGCATGGGTCAACAAGTACTGAAAACTCTTAAGTTTACTTACGTTTCATCCATGACATTTTTACACGCTCTCATTAACAAGGTGTCTTCGCCCTCAGACCTGTTGTTGACTGTAAACTAATAGACACTAATGTTTGCAGATTGCAGGATAAAAGCTAGAAAGATAGGCTGGGATCAAGTTAGTCCAAGATAAAATCTTAACGGTAGCCAAGGCACGTACACAGAGTGGGAGCTTCACTGGAAACAATGGCTCTTGTTGGGACAAGTGTGTGCTTTATGGTGGTGCTGAGTCTGGTCACTAAGGGTAAGTGATACTTCAGCCACAATAGAAAGGATCACAATTGAGCTGTGCTGCCTGAATGTTACATGTATAATAAACTTTAAATGTGTAGAAGTATCCACCTATGCATAAATGTCATATCTGGCATATTATTGTTCACATCTGAACAGTTGCCCCATAGGTTGGTTTCTAATTGTTGTTTTGGGATCACATATGGTTTTACCATCGGTCTGCTGCCACCGCTATTGTTGAACCTTTGCTTGTTAAGATGATAACTCGAAAACCGTTGGTAACTCAACAGCTGTTTTTCAAACTTTGCACATGCATTGTATGTGAGAGGACCTACAAACAGTTCAATTTTGAGACAGACTGCCCCAAAATTGAAGCAGTATGCATAGTGATAAAAGGGGCAGTTGTTACAGCTGACAGTAGCTCAAAAACTCAAACTGCCAGTGATTAAATTTTGTGGCAGATGGTCCCAAAACGGCAGCAACGCTGCTTCGTGAAAGCAGATGACATTTGCCCTTGTGAATGTGTTAAGTCAAAAAGAGTCAAGGATCATATGACTGCTTCACAAAAACATTGTATGGATGAATATCTAGACTAAGGCTGTGCGATTTGACAAAAATCTCATATCCCGATAATGATATACTGCTCTGGAAGAAATTAAGGACAGCTCTATATTTTTTTAAAAATCTGCATCCTTACTGTAAATCCTGGTTTAATCCCAGTTCTGCTGGCAGAAGGTTACACTGAGCATCAGGCTGCTTCCAGGTTTCTAAGAAAGCAGTACACAAGAAGAGGGTGAAACAGAGAGACTGGGAATGACCAAGAACTAGCCAGGTAGAGGGAAGAAGAGACCCTCTAATGCCAGTGATGGCCGTCAACTTATCTAACAGTGCCTCATGAATTGGAGAATGACATGATTTTTTTGTTTGTGCTGATTGTAGCAGGACCAGCTTCACAGTGCTGAACTACAGAATCTTATTTTAGCCTTATTCCACCTGGGAGTGTAGCTAATAACTGCACCTCATATTTGTGGATTTTTTCTACATATCAGGAATAGGGCAAAAATCCTTTAATAAGTAGGTGGGAAGTCACAAATATCACGTGATCCAGTAGTGGAAGGGAAGTGATCCAAAAACGTGCAAAACCTGTTTCAGGTGTACAAATTGCTTGATCGGCCTCTGTACGAATCGAACACAAAATCTGCAAATAAGTACGTAATGTGATCCACAAATATGAAAACCCCTTTTCTGGTGTACAAATCATGATTTTATACAAATACAAATCAAAAATACATATTTTTGGATAGTTAAATTTATAAACACCAAGAAATAAACAATAGTGCGTAATATGAAACGATAGACATTTTTATTTCATCCCCCGATATATATATCGTCATATCACACAGTGCTAATCTATACCTGATTTCATTTTCACACAAACTGCCTCAATAATAAAGCAGCAGTGCTGTGTAGCAGCAAAGGTAGAAAATGGCAGCCAGGGGAAAACCACAACCAGACAGGAGAGAAGGGCAAAGCCTGAGGCAGGAAAGGGAGTGACATCTAACTGGGGGGTCCAGATGATCCGAGGATGCTGGCCGTTGGTCCCATGGCGTGTGTCCTCCTTGGCATCAGTTGATCCGTGGGGCCTAGAAGCATGACGCAGTCAGTATGGCCAGGTGACGTCCTGGGACTCTTCAGGCCATGACGAGCTGAGCCAATACTGAGGGGCACAGAAAGACCCGTTGGGCCTTCCTATATTGACTCAAATGATTCTCATCATACTGCAGGATTAGGGTTATTATTGCTCACTGTTACTGTGATAATTCAGATAATAGTGATTTGGCCACAGATCATAATGAGGTGGCTTTCCTCATTACGAACAGAGCAGTGCATCCTGGGGTTTGTACAGATTCCTTTCCTAATTCTCACCTCCTTCACCTCAGCGAATTCATTTGCCTCCACCATCACCTTCAACACAACAGAGAATTCATCTATGCCGACCACCACTGGCCAATGTGAGTGCCTGACATTTTCCATCTCTAATTTGCCATCGGGTGCTTAGGTTATTCTTATTGTGTCTGCTGTGCGATTGCCTTCCTGAGAGAGACCTCTGACAGTACAGGAAGCTTTCGCTTAACTGTTCCAATAGCTCTCTGTCTGACTGGGTAACTACTGGTTAATGTTGTGACTGCATTTCAGAGGCGGAGTCAGTGGTGCTTTAATGCACGGGATTACCCAGGCTGAAGCCCAGGGGTCTCCGCTAAAAAGGGGCCACAATTAACTTTGTTTAATACCTAATTTACCTCCCACCAAACTTGACACGTATTACTGCTACCACCCCTTCCTCCTCTCCAGTTGACAACCACGCCATCATAGAAAATAATAGGGGGCCTCTGATCATGTAAATATAACTCTGGGTGGAGTAACAGAGTATGACCAGCGTAAATCTTAGCAGACTATCTTGAGTATTGTATTAATATTCACCTTTGTTCTCCAGCTTCCTTCACCTCAGAGAATCCATCTACCTCCACCACCACTGCCCAACATAAGTGTAAGACATTCCCATCTTTAATGTCTCATTGGGTTCATAGGTTATTCTTATTTATTCTGATTGCCTTCCTCAGACAGACATCTTACAGCACAGGAAGCCTTCACATAACTGTACCAAATGCCCTCTCTCTGATTGGCTGATCACTGGTTAATGTTGTAACTGCGTTTCAGAGGTTATCAGAGGCTAACAGAGTATGACCAGCGTAAATCTTAGCAGATTATCTTGAGTATTGTATTAATATTCACCTTTGTTCTCCAGCTTCCTTCACCTCAGAGAATCCATCTACCTCCACCACCACTGCCCAACATAAGTGTAAGACATTCCCATCTTTAATGTCTCATTGGGTTCATAGGTTATTCTTATTTATTCTGATTGCCTTCCTCAGACAGACATCTTACAGCACAGGAAGCCTTCACATAACTGTACCAAATGCCCTCTCTCTGATTGGCTGATCACTGGTTAATGTTGTAACTGCGTTTCAGAGGTTATCAGAAGCTAACAGACTATGACCAGCGTAGATCTCAGCAGATGATCCAGGGTATCATATTAATACTCTGCCTTTGTTCCCTCACCAACCTACACCTTAGTGAATGTATGTCATTTCGACCCACTGAATAACACTGGGAACAGCGAGTTTGTGGGGGCAGGGATGTGGCCCTGGCAGGTCAGCCTGCACTGGAATGGGGTCCAGGTCTGCGGGGGCACTCTCATCTCACAGATAAAAGTCTTGACTGCAGCAGAGTGCTTCAACGGGTCAGTTCCTCTCGCAACTGACCACCAAGCTCTATATGAATTTATGTTACTTTTATGATGTTGTGTGTCTACATGTATTCAGATCTCAAATCTTTAGTGATGATCAACCCTTCAGTACTACATCCTAACGTTTCTATTTTCTGTGCTTCCAACTCATTCAACCTCAGCTCAGTGACCAACAGCAGCCTGTGGAAAGTGGTTCTGGGTGTGAATGTGTCACTAGGGGTGATTAACATCACCCTGAGCAACCGGACAGATGCTAACATCGCTTTGCTCCGCCTGGCCACAAGTGTGACCCTGAACGACTACATTCAGCCTGTGTGCCTGGACTTGGATAACACCGTATTCACCAGTGGGGCAAAGTGCTGGGTGACAGGAAGCAGTGCTCAGAACGGAGGTGAGAGTGTCAGTCTGTGGCCACCTGTCTCACTTTGAAATGGTTTTACCGAGTATAAAATATAGAAAGATTATTCAAGTAATAAGCAACACCTTCCCCCCACCAGTCCAAAGTTTTCAGCAGCAGAACACGACAGTGGAAAACTGTACAACCGCCTCTACTGACCAAATCTGCACTGCAGCTATAAGCTCACTGACGGTAGGGCCATGAATCTGTTCCTGCCGCTTTCATGCTCGTCCTCCTCTGTGCTGACAGTGTCTGCTGCTCCCTTACAGATGTATATGTGCCTTAGCCTTTCTCTCGCTCCTTCTGCCTCCCTCCCCTCATCACAGGATTACACAGGGGGGTCTTTGGTTTCCAAGAGCAGAGGATCCTGGTTCCAGGGTGCAGTAATAATGACAAGTACCTCCAGCACACGTGCAGCACCACAGCAGGTCTTTACCGCGTTGTCTGCGTTCAAGGATTTCATTGAAAAAGAAGTGGGCCAGTCGCCACAGGCTGACAGAGCAGGACAGCACTTCTCTGTCCTCCTCAGCCTCACCCTCCCCCTCCTCTCCTTCTCATTGATGTCAGTCTGCGGCCACTGACACCCTGGATTGTTTTTCCCCTCATTAATCAGCACCGTTTCTGCAACATTAAAACAAATTTACAGGCTGTATGACAAAAAGTATCTCAATCTAACTGTTTAGTTTCTAAAAGTACCTCTTTACTCTTTTCAAAATGTAACTTTTATCATTTAATTTTGTTTACCATTTAAAAAATTAAAAGTAAATTACTGCCTGTATTAAAATATATATTAATAATCAGGACAAACTTGACTGAACTAAATCATTCACGATTAAATTTAAACTCATTATGACTGGATATTTAACTGAACAGAAATTTTCCACAAAATTCTGCTTCCCTCATTATCTTACTACTGTTGACTTTTAGCTTCTGAAATGTAAGCAGTATCTATGTAATACATATTTTCCAATCAGTTGTCTTTACCACTGTTCATGTTTAATCATGTGTATTCAGATATACAACATTATTCTACTTTGTTGTCAATTAAAAACGTAAACTAAAAATTAAATTTAAATGATTGTTTTTTTTCATATTCTGATTTTTAATTCAGTTTAATTCAGGTCAATATAATTCAGTTTATTTATATAGTGCATTTTGACAACATTACATTGTCTCACAGCGCTTTACATTGTCCCTGGCCAAAACCCCCCAGTGAGCAAGGAAAAACTGCCAAGCAAGAAGGAAACTTTGGCAGGAACCAGAGTCAAGGGGGGAGCCCATCCTCCTTGAGCCAGCAGAGGAAGTCCAAAATAAAGACCTGATTTATAAAGCAGAATTCTGAATAGTCCAGGTATAAACACGGAAGGTCCTGTGGAATTGTGGAAGCTGAGGTTTGGGCAGGTAGGTGAGGAAGGCCATGTCTAAGAATGTGGCCAGGGAGCTGTTCCTTCTCGCTAGCCAAGAGGAGATACTGATAGATAGGATCTGCATTCATGTCCCGCAAAATAAAAGAGCCGTGGACCCAGGTGAAGATGAAACATCTAGTATTCTATCATCCCCAGACAGATGGGCTGGTTGAGCACTACAAATGCATGCTAAAATGGGCAGTTATGGGGGATGGTAGTTGGGACATGATGTTACCATACAGTATCTCGATTGGGATAAGGGAGGTAGTCGACTCAGCTGGGTGTGAGAATACTGGCCCAAAAGTCAAAATTTTCTGCTCCTCAAGTCATGCACCCACAAGTTTCTGTGTTAGTGGTAGGGGCCATACACTGTGTTGGTAAAGGTCGGCCCCATAAACTACAGGTTGCAACAGCTGGGCCAGCATCCCATGAACCTGCTCAATGGGTGGGTCAACCCAACAGTAACTTGGGCTGGGTCTCTTAAGACCGCAGAAGTAGGACCTCTGGGAACTCATGGACCAGTACTAAGATGTGTACTCTGTCAGGCCGGTTCGCATATCAGTAGTCTGTCACTATATCAAGAAGACACTTGGGATCATTGTGTGTCAGTAATCGGACCTCATTCCGAAGGCCCAAAGGCAATGATAAATGCTGAAATACAAAAATTTTACAGCTTGGGGCTTCTAGCCACTTCGCCTCTACAGGCGAGCTGTTATTGGATTGCACATGAAAGGAACAGTCCTAGAGGGTCATTTGGAATGAGTCTTGGCCATGCTAAGAACAGCGTTAACATCCTGCATGGTGTTGAGCGCCCTGGACTTTGCCTGACTATTCTTCCTGCAGACCTGGGGGCTGTGGTGTAATAGGACTTTGGAGGAGAAGGACAAGCCATCCTGGATCTTTTCAGGAAGCGAAA
>JAODKF010000050.1:4585356-4599067 GCA_026779585.1 Mormyrus proboscirostris | reverse complement strand
AGTACAATCAGGGAAATACACGTGGGAAATGAGGGGGCGTGGCACACACGAGGATCGGACGAGCCGGGCATGACAGACAGCATGATACTGTACATTTTTCAAATATTGCAATGTGATTTTGCTGTAATAAATATTGGGGTATTTATGAAACACAAATCATGTCTAGGAGTGATTTAAACAGCAAGGATGTAAATGAGTACGGTACCTGGTGCGGTAGAAAAGTGCCCTTTAGCTGAGCGGTGAATTGGACAGCTTTACTGCGCTGCACATTTCATATATGCTGTACGTTCTCTGCTGTGCTCCAAGATTCTTCTGTGTACTGGCATCTTCTGTTACTTCCGGGTCAAAGCCTGACTTTGAGAAATTCAATGTAATATGATTTCAGTCGGAATAACATGTTTACATGTACTTTTAAGTCCAGTTTTAGTCGGACAAACACAATAATTAAATTTTCCTATCGTGCATGCAAACGTATTGATTGATGATGTTGTCGGAGGGGAGCTAGTACGCTAGCCTACTGTAGCGCGCCACATGTCGCATTTGAAAAGTCATGATCAGCAGTCATACATAACATGTCATGAGGTAGCTGCGTATTGTAAAGTCTGTGTTGTTGTATGTATGTTAATATGCAATGAGTCATTTCTTATTAGAGTTGAAGTAAATATTTTAAACTTTAGCTACATAAGTAACACAATTTATAGGCAACATTTTCCCTCCATAGCGCTTGATTTTAAGCGGGAATGCAATGAACTGGCTTACAACATTACCTATTTGGCAAATTATACCCTATTTGCAGTCGTCACAAAGATAAGCTACACGTTTGTTTGCTTTGCGGGCTCTTTAAAAAGGTTACAAGACCTACCATTGTGAATGACCTCGTCCCCGTCTTCTCCATCTACATGAGAGAGCGTCCACAGACATTTCATGAACTTCCATCACATATCTAGTTCTAGCTGCTATTGCTCATGTTCTGCTATGTGGTTGTGTGCGTTCCTGGTAAGTAGCTTATTACCACAGCTATTGAGCTCCTGTCTCCCACCGATCCAAAGGGGAAGAGACAGAGATGGAGAAAGAGGTTCAGATCTTTATGGGTGTAATTACAGCCAGGATTCCAGCTGCAGCTCACGCTTTGCAGAGCAAAATTCTACAATTTCCAACACAATATTGGTAGAGGGTTAGAACTGATCTCTTCTTTTTGGAAAACAAAGTCTACTTTTTAGCAGTAGATTATTTATCCATTTGAGTGGGAGAATTAAAGACAATGACCACAGAAGTAATCATTACAGTTCTCAAAAAGGTCTTCACAAAACATAACATTCCAGAACACCTTGTGTCAGACAACACTGCACAACAATTTCTTTGAAATGTTTTACTTCCGGAAAAGTTTTTGCTGATCGTGACAGGTACCTGGTGGCTATGCACAAATATAGTTTTGGTTTTGCTGCATCACATGGGAACTCTGAGAAATAGATACTTAACTGTTTACCAGCACTAATGTATTTAATCACGTTTATGTTCCTCATACGCTATTAAGTTCAACATTAGAAGTGTTTTCTTCTTGAGTTTTGTTTGTCTTCAATGTCAGGGTGCATCACATTGCAGTGTCCAACAGTAGCCAGCAGAAATTTTTATAGCAGAAACATCCGACAGACCCAAATCTCTGCCCAGACCGTTCTGTGTTATTAGACGCTGATCACCTGATGAGGGATGAGGTAAGGAGCACATTCCCCACATGACAAACCACCTCAGGCATGAGAACCTGAGTGCAGCCATGCAGCAGGTGATACCTCAGCACCCCACCGGTCTGAATGGAGCAGTGTGAGTGTTTTTTTTCCCCCAGTGGCTGGAGTGCCAATCCTGCCACTAACACCCAAGTTGGAGGACCTCTTAATGGGGCTGGATGTAGGTACGTCATACCCAGGACAAAGCAGTTGCAGGTTAAGGGCTTTTTGCTCCAATGGAGTAGAATCACTGCAGGTACTCATGGGATTCTAGTTACTGGCACAGATCCCAAGCCTCAGAGCCACCACTCCACCCACAATTTTTTTGTATTTGTTACTGTAAATGTCAGAATAAAGAGAGAGAATTTATTTTTTTATTTTTATTTTCATCAAAGTCAGACGTTTACATACAATAAGTTTATTATGTCTTTAAACAACATAAAAATTTTAAGGCACACCTCAAATACAGAACCTCATTCTGTGACATCATGTGAAAATTAAGAGAAATCAACCAAGACATCAGGAAAAGAATTGTGGACCTCCACAAATCTGGTTCATCCTTAGGTACAATTTCCATATGCCTGAAGGTCCCACGTTCATCCGTTCAAACAATAATATAAAAAAATATGGGAATGTACAACCGTCATACCGTTCAGGAAGGAGAGAGATTCTGCATGAGTCCCAGAGAGGAACGTGTTTTGGTGCGAAATGTGCAAATCAACCCCAGTACAACAGCAAAAGACCCTGTGAAGATGCTGGCTGAAACTGGTAAGAGCATCAATTTCCACAGTAAAATGAGTCCTGTACCGACATGAGCTGAAAGGTCACTCAGCGAGGAGAAAACCATTGCTTCAAAACCACCATTTAAAAAGCCTCAAATTGGTAAAACAAAATTTGAGAATAAAACTTTTCGTTCGCATTTTACCCTCAAACAACAAACCAACGCTGTACCACGTCATTGTGTTTACACGTGGGAGGTGTTCCAATTACACGATGGGCACATTCTATGTCAACCATTTTAACAGAGCGTGGCCGTGACACGGCTGTGCGCAGTGCGAACGAGCAGGGAAGCAGACGAAGGGAGCAGCACAGGACGAATGTTAATGACAGACCTGGAGAAACAGACTTGAACGCGGACTAAATACACAGGACATATCAAACTGATGGAATACAGCTCGGCACAAGCAGGGGAGCACACGTGGTTGATCAGGGGGCGTGGCACACACGATGATCTTACGCGCAGGTCATTAGGTTATAGGAGAACTCCAGGCAGTTTTTCTATCCTTTTATTTGTAGGCGAATAATAAATAAATTCTATAAAATTTATATTTTTCCCTGAAGGGTAGAACGTGGATCATTGCTAAATCAAATATGTGCTTTTCCATCTAATGTGAATAATATTGTTTTGTGCGTTATTATGGTCACTTTTGATGGAAAATTTTTAAAATATATGTAAAGTTGTGCACAAGATTACTCTGGGAAACTTTAGTGCATAATGTAGCAACCATCGAACGGATCGAGTAAGTTTCCAACAATATGCGATTCATGTCTGCGCATTATATTTACCCAAAGTTACGAGCCTGAGATTATAATGGGTGCAAAAACCACCGCATTTTGCCTTTGTTGGGTTCTAAGTGTTAATAACACGGCACATGGCTTTTGCTGGTCAAAAGCGCAATAACACTGTGCTGCCTTAAAATAGCAAAAATTGCAATGAGCCAACAATGGACCTGCCCACGCCTCATTTAAGAAACGCCACTCCTAAGACCGGAAAGCCAGCGCAAAACCATTTACTATTTATGCATATTGCACATCTAATATCTGTAGATCTGTTATATACTTTAAAGTTTTTTTTTTTTATTATTCTTTCTGTAACTTACTCTTAAAATTATTTCATTTTTTTCAATTATTGAAACAGTTGCAAGGTCCGATAAGAGTGATTTAGGATACATTTCACCACATGTTTTACCTGTATAACTACACACGTGACAAATGAATCTTGAATTTGTACTTTGCTTGTTGCAGAACCATACTAACAGATCTATTTTCCATTCATACATACCGTCACATCACAGGCAAGAACAGAGATGAGGGCAGGCATGGGGGGGAAACCAAAAGGGGCTTTATTAAAGGAAACAGACCACAAGGGGTCAAAACAGGGTAGGGAGGATCGGGCAGAAACAACAGGCACAGGGCGCATTGGGGAGCACATGCAGGTAGTGACATCAATGACTGAACTGGGGAGCACATGCAGGTATTGACATCAATGACTGAACTGGGGAGCACATGCAGGTAGTGACATCAATGACTGAACTGGGGAGCACATGCAGGTAGTGACATCAATGACTGAACTGGGGACTGCAGGGCTGAAGGACACTTTATACAGGGCATGTGAGGGAGCTGATGAGAGGAGCCTGGGGTCATCCAAACGAGGACTGTACTGGGAGGTAAGAGTAACAAGTAACAGGTGTGGCTCGTTAAAGCCACACAAGGGAGAGAATGAAGGGATGCAGGGCGTGACTCATGCAGTAGAGGTTTAACAAGTTCAGAGGCCCCAAGGCTATACTATCCATAGGAAACTATAAAACTATTAACTATTACTAACTATAATATAATCCTCGCTGAATAAACACATCTCAATAGCAGTAGTCTTAAAACATTACAAATTCCAAAAGAACATGAAACAAGTACTGAAAATTCAATGCTATGAAAAGTGATTAAATTCTTGGAGGACCCAAGTCATTAAATCACTAATAAGCATCACTAATGTCTTTGAATGTTTACTAGTTGTACATTTCTTACAAATTACTTAATAAAAGTACACCCCCCCCCACCTTGTCCTTAGAGGCATTTAGCCAGTCTTTAAAAGGCACGCACTGGTTTTATAGCGCGGCTAGATTCACCGTGTTCTGACGAAGCCTGAAACATTGACGATGACAAAAAAATTTAAAAAGTGACCAATTCGGCTGCAGCAGGGACTTGGTGGCATATCAAAAAAAAAACTGGAATCGCCATTACTTACATATATAATTACCTCTAACAAGTAGCTAGATGGCTTTAGAGGAAAAAAAGAGTTGCCTTTACAGTACTTTATTTCCTCAGTCATAGCTAGATGGTAGCTGTATCAAAAACAGCTACCATCTAACAGCTTAGTTGGTTGTACTAATGTTCGTCACTTGACAACTAGAGGACAATTGAATAACAGCTATGAATTAGTTTTCCAGTAAAAAAGGGAACATTACAATGAGATAACATTGAGCTGTTAAAGAACTTTTGATCCGTAGTTGAGAGTACATAAATACTGACTGCTGGGTCGCAATTGCTACACACAAGATCTTTATTACACAGTTAATGTGTCACACGCTCGAAGGAACAGAACAGGGAAAGAGGAGCAGGAGTTCTGGGAGTCGGGGAAACGCCAGAGTTATTTGGGGAAAACACAAGCGTAACACGTAGAACTGATATCAATGACCAGACTGGGGATACATACTCTAAGGCTTAAATACACAACAGCAATCAACACGACTCGAAACAGCTCGGAACATGGCGATTACACAAGAGGTAGATGAAGGGGTGTGGCACACAAGAGGAACGGCACATCATGACAGTAAGTAATCAAAGATCATTGTGCTGCTGATTATATAGATTATAAACAATCATTATAGGAAGTTTATTCGACAGTATTGTCCTGTGCGCTTATGTCGTGGCCCGCAAAGTGAAGCAAACACTTACAGCAGTATGTCTTCAGAAAAACAAAATAAATGTCACGATCTCAAGATAAGTTTTATGTCGAGATTGCAAGGAAAACTTGTCGTGGTCCCCAGATAACCATTGTTTTGTCAATATCATGAGAAAAATAAGTTGCTAGCAATTTACATAGGCCTATCTGAAACTGGACAACCATAGGCATAAATTTAGGGGGATAAGGCCCGAGGGGGACATGTCACCCACAATGGTGAGATTGGGGGGGTCATCCCCCTCAATAATATCATACCACGTAATAAGGCTAAAATCAATGGAATAGAAAAACGTTGAAAAATGAATAGGGTCTGAAGAGTTCAGTGGTATTTAGGTGGAGCATTTTAGACACGTGCTGGTGCACAACGCTTGTTATTGGCATAGATACAGGCTCGAAGTGCACAAATCACAGACACACCCAGGGCTGTGGGGGGGATCACCTGCCCCAGTGATATCACATATGTGGCCTGGTTTACAGAAAACATATGCAATTCATATATCTCATTGCATAATTTGAAGTTTTTTCTTAAAGTTTTTATTTGAAGAACCGCTGCCCTCCGTTAAAACGGTTTATTTTCAACTCCCGCTCTGGCAGGAGTAAAGAGACAACACTGGGAGCAGTGAGCGCAGAAGCACGGTACGGCTCTGTATGTAAACTTAACTCATTGAAGACCTTGTATCATAACCAACTGTTTATCAATAAAAGGCTATGTGAAGCGGTGGGATTTAATCATCTCGTGTTGAGCTTGATTTCATCCCACTGTGTTTGCTGTTACAGCATAAAAATGAGTAAGAGGCCGGTCAAAAAATATATCTAGATCTGCTATTTATTTGGAAAATGCCATGAAGTGAGTTACTGAATTACCAGAAACTCCCATTTATTACGAAGAAGAGATTCAGCAAATGTCCAATATTACTTCTATGGGTCTCTGGGAGAAGATCTTCTAGTAGCTATTTTATGTGTGTTGTGTATCTTTTCAAAACGTTAGGATGTGTTTGTGAGAGAGACAGGGTACAGGAGAGTGACAGGGGTATCATAGTGCACCTTCAGGTGAGGTAATTTTTCCACAATGAATGGCCTGACATTCACACAAATTAAATGGACCATAAGGGGTCAAAACTAACAGGGACAAATTAGAACCAAATAAACAAACCGTGACATAATAACAGCAGGGAAACAAAGCAACACGGGGAGCAGGACTAAGACACAAAGAGAACAACTAACACATAACAACATGGACATGAACAATGACAGAATAGAGAACAGAGCAGACACAGACCTCAAACCCATGACCAGAGAGTTTTCAGTCTTAGGGCCACACACTCAGCTCATTGAGCTAATGTTGTGTCCTATGTGTGAGCGGGGAAGTAAATCCAGCAGACGATATTCACAGAATGGGGTTTATTAAGGCAGACAGGCAGCAGCACACGACAAACCTTAATGACAGATTTGGAAAACAGAGGTAGACGTGGACTGATATACACCAGACTAGTCGAAATAACAGGACACAGGTGATCACAATCGGGAATTCACATGAGGTAAATGAGGGCGCGTGGCACACATGAGGATCGTACACGCAGGTCATGACAGCTAAGCAGTGGTCCAGGGAACAGGGGAAACACACTAAGGACTTATAACTGAAACAGAGAAAGGAACAGGATGGACAGCGACATCTGCTGGCCAAGCAGGGAACAGACATGAAGGGCAGGGTAGGACAAGCGCCAGCCCTGACACCCTACATGCTACACTGATATCATATTTATGAGATACATTCAGTAATAACTCTGCAGTTCGTTCAGCGTGTTGATTGTCAACAGTATTTCATGATAGACAGAAGGGATAATGCATTTCCTAGCAGGTAGGCTGACGAAAAAAAACATTTGGCCTTTTGGTTTCGCTGTTTCAGATCATTGTACCAGAAAATTCTCTTAATTATGGGGAAAACAAAATAGGCTACTAAATGTGTATAAGAAATCATATTGTGTCATTTTATTGGTTTATATAGCAAAGGACTTCCTTGTTCTGGTAAACTAATGAGTTTATTAGTAGTTTAGATTAGTAAATAATGAAAATGTATTCATTCGGGGCTCATCGTTTAAATGCAGTTGCATAGCTTATCAATACCATACAGGTTAAATGCATCTTTTGTGAAGTGAAAGAGTGATATGCTCTTTGTGTGGGATTTAAGGCGTGATAGGATATTGGGGAACCGGTCTTGCTTGCTCATGAAACCTGACACAGACCAGAGAGTCAAATCAAAGAGGGAACAACAGTCTATGAGACCCACAACAATAAAAGTGAGTATGTTTAAGAACCACCCACATAGCCCATTGAGCCACACAGCAGCCCAAGAAACAGAACACAGACATTATGGACTGTCAAGCACCCATGACTCCGGGAACACACAGAACGGGATGGCCAGCAACCCCAGCTGGCCAAACAGGATACCTGACTAACTGAAGGGGCAGAACAGGGGCCAATCCTGACAGTTATTCTTAGGTGTATCTGAACAGGTAGTGTTGTGTCATTGCGCTGCTAACATGATTCTCTGAGTCTTTGGTCTCTTTGATCCTCGACCAATGAGGGGACATTTCAGGAGCAGAGCTGCATTCCAAGGGGATTCAAGTCAGAAACAACAGAGTAGCTGCATTAACATATTAATGTAAAGAGAGGCAGTGAACCATGCATGATAACTTTTGTTAGGCATGTTGGTGAGTTTACCTCATACAAATATTCATGGAGGACAAAGGCACGCAAAATAGAGAGTCAGCAGACTTATTTCACCATTGGACCTTTGAGCAAGACCCTTAAGTCCCAGCTACTCCAGAGACTGACACTGACCCTCAAAACAGAATGTATGTAGCTTTGGATAAAAGTGTCCTGTTACATCTGGTGTAAAACTAACACAGTATGCCCCAGTAAGAACATTGCAGATGTTGCTGCTAAAGGGGAAATTATTCTTTTAAATGGGTGATAGAGGTTTTGAATAACCTTTTTCCTTCCATAAAAGTAATAACCATTTTAATACCTGTGTTTTGTGTTTACTCATGTTCGTCTTGTATGGATGCCTTTTTCTTTCTGAACACTTTGTACATATAGGCAGTAATATGGCAATGTGATGTGTCAAAAGTGTAATTCAATTCAAAAAACTTTATTTGTCCCCGAGGTGCAATTTAAAAGGCATAAAGGAACAGCGCACACACATACCAGTCGTAACATTTGACACAACAGATGACACACAATAGACACACAATGAACTATGAACAAATAAATAAATGACCATGCAATAATGTGCATGATGTTGAAAGTGAAAAAATGAGAAAATTATGAGAAATGAGAAACAAAGAAAGGAACTAAATGAAAGTGTACAGAAATGAACGTATCGTTACATTCCATAAAGATGGACGCTCGTGTTTTCGGACATTGGTGGCAGGTTACTGTGAGTCATCTGTGTTCGTGGAACAATGCTGTTTACAGTACCGCAGGTTTTCAGAAAAAAACTCACTTTCAAAAACTGGAGTTTCGGGATGCTTTAATACACCGGGTTGAAAATAACCCAAATGTTTCCATTTGTGTCTATATACATTGTTCAATGTGAGAAGATATAAGGCTGTATATTTGGGTATGGAGGGTAGAGGCCATGTCCCTACCAATACTGTGGGAGTCCTGTGTATTTAGTGAGGCAGGGGTTCGGGCCTGATTTGGCCCCTACCAGTGTTGAAATCAAATGTATCCCTTTCCACAC
Source organism: Mormyrus proboscirostris (assembly GCA_026779585.1). NCBI lineage: Eukaryota > Metazoa > Chordata > Actinopteri > Osteoglossiformes > Mormyridae > Mormyrus > Mormyrus proboscirostris. The sequence goes on along the minus strand of JAODKF010000050.1, from coordinate 4,589,862 downwards.
ATATGTAGTCTGTTTCAGATTAGCACCCAGTGTTTATTTAACTTTAAAAAAAAACACAACGTCAAAAACTTCCAAATATCTACAAATTGAAAAATATGTAAGAAGGTCTCAAAATTAATATTTTTATATTCATGTTCTGAACAACGATATGTGCTTTTAGTTTTATACATGAAAATATTTTGTGGGGAGGGGGGTTCCCTTTTTCAGGTTTTCCCCCTTTTTCAGGTCTTATGCACTGTTTTAATGCAAATTCATTAATTCATCCTTTTTTATATTTATCATAAATGGTCCCTTTTTGATCTTTACCATAAACTATGAATTAACTGGTACTGGACGCTGTGCAGTGGCTTAATTTTTTACTTCCATAGTAACGCGAATAATTTAACAACAAAGAATGAGAAGGCGGGTCAATTGTACTACACACTTAACATTTGTAACGGTTGCGCACAGAAAATTACGACGTGTGACAAAGAGACACGGATGTGAAATGTTATCTTTAAAGAGTTACGAATGTTTGAAATTCTAGCGGACCAATAGGCTGTACTATTAGCTGGCTTTGTACGTGGTATTGTAAACTGCTGGAAGAAATCAGAAGGGACATTCTAACACAGACAGGCTAGGAGTCTCCGTTTAACGCAATGGCATTTAGGACCTGTCTGCATTTTGTGACGGCTCTGAGCCTACTGGGAAGAGGTAAGTGCATTTAGAACAACCGCTCCGTTGTATAACTCTTAAATAATGCTTATGTTGAAAACTAAAGGGAAAAGCTTTATTGTAAATTATGTAAAAAAAGGCATCTCTTTAAAGTCTGATTTACGCTTGCTCATGCTGTTTAAAATGCATTATCAGCATGGACTTTTCGTAGTTTTATAAATTAGCAATGATAATAATCGTTTTAACAGAATTGTTATAGGCCTGTTAAAATACAGTAGGCCTACATTACTGTAATTTACTTGTAACACTTGCTAAAATAATTGATAACATATAATATGATGGAAACGGGTAAGATTTGGAAACTGTATTTTGGCATAAAATCCTTAAATAATAATAATAAATCAATCCCGCAAACTATATGCAGCTGCAGCATATTACTCCTGTCTCGACATTGTGGAAGTATATGCAATACGGTCATGAGCGCTGGGCGTATAGTGATGTTGCGGTCTCACAAGTATGTATCATCGTATCCTACCATAACTAAGAATTATGATTTATCCAATGTTATCAAGCAAATTACAGTACCTTGGAACACGAGTTTAATTTAATTCAGAATGCTGCTCGAGATGCGATTTGTTCGCGGCGCAAGTCAAATCTCCCCAAAGATGCAATGTACATGAATTTAATCCGTTCCAGACAGCATATGATTGCCTATATTTGAACTTAGCACATGGAACACATGGAAAGGCACACATACAAATCAATAAACTTGAAATAAATTACAATCTCATACTCCGAAGCGAGAGCAGATACACGTGCACCATCTTCAGGTCTCGTTATAATTTCCTTTTTAAGTTCTATAGTTACTCTCCTACTATCCTCTAGTTTGCTGCTATCACTGTGCAATTTTTTAGGGGCCATGATTACTGTATCACTAAATGTACTGTAGATAAAGCACACAAAAAATCACACCGAACACAGTTTTCGCCGTCGAACTTAGTGGAGAGGTACCGCGACACTGACAGTGATTCATAAGCATCATCACCCCAGTAGGTCCGTTTAACTTCAGCCCATCAGAGACGCATCTCGATTCGTACAGGTTTTAGCAAGTCTGTTTTGTTTTGTCGTGTTCCGAGTTTTTCTCGACCGACCCATTCGAGGTCCGAATCGTTAGAGCTGAACGCGTCTCGACTCATAAAGGTTTACCAGGAACGGTCGAGCTCCAAGATTTCGGTCGAGGTACAAGTCGATAAAAATTCGAAGTCGAAAAAAATAGACCCATTCGATTTAGAGCTCGCCACCCCCTGAAAAGGACAATAGCTTCCCCTTTCCCTTGAAGCATTTAGGGGGAGCTCTAAAAATGTCCACTAAGTTATATTTTCCATACATTAAGGTTCCTGAAATAAATAATAGCATAAATATGCCGCTCATTACGTTCCATGTTCTGAACATCTGTCTCCACTAATTAACACAATTCTGTATCTAATGTGCCTATATGAAATGTTGCGGAGGGTTTTAACTGCTTGTAGTAGTAATAGAAGAACATTTTTCGCGGTGCCGCGCATGTGACGTGGGAAATTGTGGCGCGAACACCCGTTGTGCCAAAAAGTGACAGTCAGCCAGAAACTGATTACGATCAGCCTGTTCAGGACGCATCGCAGTTTCTGTGCGACTAAGGCGAGGTATTTCGATATCAAATCGTCTTAAAGTGCAAAAACTATACGGTACATGTATCCCCGAGCTAATAGCGAAGGTATGTCTTTGTCAGATTAAATTACAATTCATTACAATTCTTCATCTTGCAGTCATATTAAAGAGTCAGTGGATTTTTCCTGCTCTATTAAACACCTCCATTAAACACCTCTATAGGACCAGTATAACAAGTACAGTGCAGTTTTCCTATTACCAAAAAGTGATTACAGTCAATATCTTTTTACTGACAGACAGAAACAGCCATAAAAAGAGATATTGAGTGTAACCACCTTTTGGCAATGGGTGAACTGCATTGTACACTGGTCATATGGAGGTGTTTAAAGTGGTAAAAATGGGTGAGATATTTACTAATCCTGTAAATATAACCCAGAAGAGTGTAAAAAAAAATAAAGTCAGGCAGAAAGAGTCATTCAGTAAAGAGATATTGACTGTAATCACTTTTTGGCAATGGGTGAACTGCAATGTACTGGTTATACTGGTCCTATAGAGGTGTTTAAGTGGTAAAAAGGTCTGGAGGGTTGATACTGCAGCACAGAGCAGGAAAAATCCATTGACTCTTTAATATGACTGCAAGATGAAGAATTGTCTTTATTTAATAAGTAATCCACATCGGTTGTGTATAGTGAAACTCATTTAGAGGTAGCAACATTTCTAAACATATATTTACATTAATGTGTCGCACTTGAACTTCCATGGCTTATGACATAAGGTTACAGTTTTAGAACGCAGTTACGACCGAGGACTACTTTAAAGTGTTTTACATGATAATGGCTTCCTTTGACTCTTATTGCAATTATTTATTTAAAAATTCACCAAACCCTTAAATCTGACAAAGATATACCTTCGCTATTAGCTCGGGGATACATGTAGGCCTACTGTATAGTTTTGCACTTTAAGACGATTTGATATCGAAATTACCCGCCTTAGTCGCACAGAAACTGCGATGCGTCATGAACAGGCTGTGCGCGCTCCTGCGGATCGTAATCAGTTTCTGGCAGACAGTCACTTTTTGGCACAACACCTGTTGGGCTCTCCCGGAAGCTGCTGTGTAATTCTAATTCTGATCTTTATGATCCATATGTCCTTGGGCAAAAGTTCTACCACTATACCTTAACTTACTTTAGTGTCAACAATACTTTTTTATGTTCTTCCTCTTGTGACTTCCCGATCGACCTGAAATACAGGAGATATCTGTCTCGTGCCTTATCAGTGGGGATTATTTTCAGAAGACTAGTTGTTCAGTACAACAAAGATACGTGACAGAAGACTACAAACATGAAGAACAATAAGAGGGTGACTCGGCATTCTATGGAAACCTGTTGCGGTAGAAAAAAATGCGGATTTGTCTGACTTAAGCGGACCGCAAAGTTATTCGCATACTCTTGTATTGTGCAATCCTTAAAAGGACAGCGGTAAAACAACTGAGTAGAGAGCGCAGTCATACTCTGAAAGCGTTTTTTTCCCGGTTCGGCAGCTTATAAAACATAAAATTCGAAACAGATTAAAATAAGTCCAATAAAACAGCATACACGAAAACCTTTATTTTACTGTCACATTCGCCTGTATTCGGTTTTAAAACAGGTGGAAACACGATTAGATTGTCAAAGTACAGTAAAGCATATTTAACGGTTTTTAGATACACCTGTACAGCGGAGTGATACAGCTGATGTGAAATGTCCGAGTGCGGTTATAGTCTTATGACTGCGCTCATAGAAGAACTCCTGTCCAAGCGGATTTCTTGGTCAGAACTAACTGTTGTTTAATCGGGTTTTTTACATCTCGAACAGCTGAGCCGTTTTAGCAGGCGGTGGTGTCTAAAGTAGTTTGAAACTGGGGGGAAAGGAATGTACCCCAGCGGCAGTGGGGGGTTGAGGAGGGGATAGATGCATGTCGTGATCAATGCAATAGTCACACCTGAAAGAAAGATTTTAAACAATTATCAAGATATAATAATTTCAAATAAGACTAACGCCTGTTTAGAGGCCAGTTTCACAATGAAACATAACTAAAAAAATAACTGATCCATATGATAAAATGATTTTGTCTGATACAAGATTAAAGTCCCGGGTTCGAGTCTCCGCCTGGGTCGCATGTGTGTGGAGTTTGCATGTTCTCCCTGTGTCGTCGTGGGGTTTCCTC
>JAODKF010000050.1:4533767-4568033 GCA_026779585.1 Mormyrus proboscirostris | reverse complement strand
GTAATTTATAGTTCTAAAACACTGTTTGCTAGAGTGACAGTAATTACTCTGTGTTTCTGGTTTCATGTTGCATGTATAACTTAGCCATCCATCCATACGTCTTCCAGTCACGTTTACAGTACAGGGTTTTGTTGGGCTACAGCCTATCTCAGGCAGCACTGGGCATAAGGTCCAGCCAAGATGGGGTGTCAGTATGTTTATATCATCTGTTACAGAAGTGTGCCTCTTATAGCATCGTAATTTTGATACTAGATGCTACAGCTGCTCTATCGTCTTGAAAACCATGGGAAGCGCCGTTTGTCACGTGTGTTTTCCGTGTTCCAGGCTCAGTGCTCGCCACAGTGCAGCACCTGCTGCACCAGCACCAGCCCCTGTGAATACTGCCTAGTGTGCGCCGAGACATGCGATTACCGTCTGCCATCGCTGCATACGTGCCTGGACCAAACCTGCCCCTCCCCTTCAGTGAGTCATCCCTCATCCCTTCCGTTCCTGTGTCCTTTTTAGGCTGTAGTAAGCATGAGTAGGATGTCGTATCCTCAGCGTGTTGCCTCAGGATGTTATGTCATTAAGGGTACGCATAATAGTGGTGTTCAAAAGATTAGTAATTGAACTACTAATAATACAGAATTAAAAGATGAAGATGGACTTCATTCATTTTACTTTTTTACTTTACTGAGTAATTATAGTTATGCTCATTTTCATAGCGATATTACTGCAGTCTGTGTGAGGTGCCTTCAGTAATGGTTTTCTGTGAGGTGCGGTCCGACCCACTGGTCTGTGTGATGTGCCATTCGCCCAGGTGGTCTGTGTATGGTGCCGTCCCCCCCAGTGGTCTGTGTTTGGGATGGGCGATGCATCGATATTAAATTGTGCGTGCACTGTGATCACCAGGGCTTCCGATGACAGGTAGAACATTTGGCCAGACACCAAATTTATACAGATTACTAACCTTTTGGTGTCACAAAACACATCTCATTAATATTTTAGCTAGACTACTAATCTTCATACCAAATTATGGGCATAAATAACCTTATACAGTACCCAAAAGCTGGTGTCCGGCCATATATTTGCCTGTCATCTGTAGCCCTGGTGTTTATTGTACATGTGCAATATAATATCGATATATCGCCCAGCCTGAGTCTGTGTAAGGTGCCATCTGCCTTGGTGGTCTGTGTGAGCTGCCGTCTACCTTGGTGGTCTGTGTGAGCTGCCGTCTGGCCCGGTGGTCTGTGTGAGCTGCCGTCTGGCCCGGTGGTCAATGTAAAGTGCCACTCACCCACCCCTACCGGTGGTCTGTGTGAGGTACCCCCCCCCTTCCCCCAGTGGTCTGTGTGCGACATGCTCACCACTCTCCCTGTCTCCCTCAGTGCTCCATGTGGGACTGTGCCTGCACCTGCCAACCCCCTGACTGTGACTCTATCAACTGTCTCTGCTTTGAGATCAAGTTCCGGTAGGACAGGGCTAAGTCCACCTCCAGAGGCCCACAGGCAGCCAGATCTGTTGAGTTGGTTTGACTGACCTCACTCTGCAACCTTGCTGTTCCCACAAGCATGCTTATGTCAATTCCAGTATCATCCTTCTGTCGCACCACAATTTTTGCATCTCCATCTGCAAACTTGACCAGTAGTATGCCTGGACTTCATCCTGCAAGACAACAGAGAAATCCTCTGTCCCCCAAAATACTCTACACAATTTACACTACGCTACAGGTACACTTCAGTGAAATAAGATGATTGACATTAGTGTGTAGTTTCAGTGATTTTTTTTTTTATGTTTTTGTAAATTCAGAGCCTCATAACTCCTGCATTCTTTCATTTTTTTTAGTTTCAAACCTGGTAAGGACTATTTTCTTCCCACTCAGGCGAAAAAATTTTACACCTCCCTCACATGCCTAAAAACAGAAACTTGTACAATTTTGGAGGTCAGTGTTGTACAGCAGTACACATGCATGTGTATTTTATTATAAACATAATTTTAACATTTTAACATAATTGAAGCCCTTCACTGTATTTTTTTCTTAACCAGAAGTAGTGAAAAATGCAGTTTGCACAATGATCTTCAACCTTAAAAAGAAAACTTAAAAAAGTTAAATATGAGTAACCTATGAACAATTTCGAGGTTTCAAATGAGCTAGTAAAAAAAATAAAATTCATAAGAAAACAATGTGAATTGTTTTTTTTGTTTTTGCAACCCGGGGTTTTGAAAATGCCCTATATCTGAGAGAGGTTTTTTTTTTTTTAATAAAAATGTATGTGAAATTCACATGCCAGATTTCATCAAAATCAAGAATGGTTCTTGAAAATGTGTTTAATTGAAATGGAAATGACTCATAGGGAGACTTGACATCTCTTTGTTTTTCTGTGGCTTTTTCAGAAGACGAGGCCTTCATAGAGTAGCTAATAACAGTCTGTTTATGAGCAGAACAGGCCCCTGTTCCTTCAAAACAGGAAAATGTCCGATTGTCCACTAGATTTAAACCATTACACCCACCGCTAAACATTTGTTTGTTCAACTTTCTGATGAGATTTTTCAGTTTTTATCATATTTCATTTTTCATATCATCTCTAGCTTGTCATTTTCATGTATTTGTCATTAATGTTAAGTGCCCAAATCTGTACTTATCTGTTTTATTGTAAATGCTTGTTTTTAAAAAAAAAAAAAAAAAAAAAAAAATTCCTTTCCATGTGTGCTGGCTGTTGGCAGAATGTTGGTTAGCACTGTTGCTTCATACCTTCTGGGTCGTGAGTTTGATTCCTGCGAGAGACTGACATCCCATCCAAGATGCTGCCTTTTTTGGTACCCTGTATATCCTAGGATGGGCTCCAGTCACACTGCAGTCTGGCCTTGGTAAAGTATGGAAGATGGATTTTTTTTTATCTGCTCTATGAGCCGAAAATGTATTTAGTGAAAAAATAATTTTGCAACCGAGCCATAAATAAGAGAAAAGCGTAAAGGGTTAAGCACTAATGTTGTTTTTGTAAGAACCAATAAAATGTTATTGCCCCTTGTAGAGAGTAATAAGGTGTATCTGTTACTTCTTGCATTCTGCCTGATAATGATTCGGATCCGTTTGGTGTAAAAAATGCATCTCGCTGAAATTGGGCCGCATCTGCTGAGCATTAGGAGAGTCTCAGCAGATGATGAAAGTGTCTTCCATGCATTTCCTACATCCTTTCCCGCATTAATTCTTTGCTCCGCCGTCCTCTGGTGCCGTCTTCCTTTTAGCTTTGCCCTTTGACAGTGTCTGACAGCCCTTTCTGTTCTCCCTGCGAATTTCTTTGTGAATGTCACAGTCCTTCTCCGGTTGCTGGCTGGCGCTAAGATTAGCCACGCCGTTCAAATGTGAGGGGTCAGAGTGGGAGGATAAATACTGGCCACGCGCAGCTGCCTGTTGCGGGCGTCTCTTCTGGATCTCCTCCTGCTCTGATTTCCTCTCTCTTCTTTCCCAAAAGCTTTGCCTGTTCTCCTCTCTCTTCGCTCCTCTGCAAAGGTAAGTCTCAAAGAAGACATTTTCCAGGCTCTCGCTTCACACGAAGGAATAACATCGATATATGCTTTAACACTCTTAATAATTACTTTCAACATACATTCAAACGTTTGAGTCACACAGGCACATAGTTGTGATAAATCAGGTCCTTTTTGATTATTATATGGTGTCCATGTGCTGTAACGGTTGTGTTTATTAATGATGCAGTTAATCCTGACCCATGATCTTTAACAGGAAAGGGCAAAGAGCTAAGAAGCAGGTGGGTATAATGGAGAATGAATATCCACAGGCATAACCAAGCATGAGACAATATGTGAAATTAAGCAAAAAAGCCATACTGCCATTATCCGTGAGTAGTAAAGAAAAATTAATAACGACTGGTCTGCATACCCTCCCTACTGACAAAAATAGCGTAAAGGATAGTACTTCTACATTTCTTGCACACCACAGAGGTCACATCATGAGCTGCAACATTTTCAAGAATCTATATTTACACCTGTGTTAAAAACGGGACTGAGGTACAGGAACTTTGGGAATCAAACCTAATACTATATAGTATTCGCAGAAGCATGAGTACAAGTACACTGAAATTCTTCTCTTTGCCAACCCTGTCTTACTCCCCATAGCTTGGGGCTCACAGTACAGCAACCCTATAGCTGGGGGTTAAGGGCCCTGCTCAACAGCCCACAGCATGCAACTATTCAGCCTATATATATATTTATATATCTGTGTGTGTGAGAGAGAACAAATGAAAACTACATTTATACCAAATGGAAATGGAGGCGTAGTTGAGAGTATTGCACTATTAGTTTTTAGCCTGCGACAAATTGCATTTTTGACAGTTTAAGGTTCGGTTTAATTGAGCATAATTCAGCATACTACTAAGTCTATTTGTGATTATGTTGTTCATGAATACTTAATGTCTAATCTATAATTGGCTATCTATCTTAACCCAGGTTGCGATTGAGCTATTGTAATTAGTGCTCATCTAAACGTGATGAGATTGTTCTGGAATTTTTAAAAATATATTCTGCTGTTGTGGGTTAGTAAAGGAGGGTGATGCGCGTCCCCGCTTGTGAGAAATTGTCCAATTTTTCCTTCCAGTTTCCACAGTTTGCATAATTTCCAGTAACCTCTATTGCAAGTTTGGTAACAATTTGCTTGACAGTGCACAAATAATGTAGCATTATATTCTTAGTTGTGTATTAATCAAGCACAAACTAAGTTTTAGTTACATACTGCTCTCATGTTAATCCAACATTGATGGATCGTGACGTTTGATCTCAAACATTCAATAGGCTTGTTATATCTGTTAATTCTGTAAACAACCTACGTGAACTACTGAAGTAACTACTGAAGGAGCAACTCACGAATAACACAAGTGAATTACTGATCATTTTTGTTTAACATTAATGAATCGTGACGCATCTTCTATCTCAAGTAGCAACTATATTTGTTCATGATTTGTACTTGAGTAGTGTTGCCGCAAGTTTTATTCTCATTTTTACACACACCCATCACTAGTTTGTGAATCACATATTAATGTTGGCAACGATAGCCCATATTGCCTCTTATTTAAAATTGTCATTATAATCATTATCAGAACCTGATATATTCGCAATGTACAATCCGAATTTATTTTGGTGTAATTGGTCAAACTGAAGTATAGCTAATAGTTTTTTTTCTGTAAAATACCATTATAACACGTCCCTCCCACTTTTAACAAACGGAAAATGTAAAAAAAAATAAAACTATACCGTCATCCGCTTAATCATACCACGCACAGGCTCACACGTACAGAAAGTGTGCGGAGCATCACGTACTCCTCATTCCATATGTAATGCACGCCCCCCCCCTCCTCGCCCCGCCCCTTGCGCAATCTAACCCATCCCTCTGCGTTTGCTATGTCAATCGTAGACCTTACGTCCATCATCGTGCATTTGCTCTGTGATTGAACAATTCACCTACACCACATTTTAACTGACCAATAAAATATTAAAGATGGTGACAAGCGCCCTCCCTACTTCACGTCCGTCTCTCTTTGGGACCATGTGAGTTTCTTCCATATCGGTCTTAAAGCGCGTTACATTTCACTTCCTCTGTCTTCCTCGGGGTGTTACTTCGACGTTTCCTCTTTGAGCAACGAGTTTATTGGTGAGTCTTGGCATCTTTTCGTACACATAACTGTTTTTCTCACTAAAAGGCGGAATCTTTGGTAAAAGCAAAACTATTCTCTGAGAAGTGTTACTGTTTTTCCTCGTCTTTTAACTAACGGTTTCAAGCTTCAACTCCCGGAACAGGATAACAAGGTCATACTGATGCAATGCCAAGGGCAGAGGCGTATTTATTAAAAAAACATCCGTACGTATAAATAAATACATAGAGCAAAAACATTAATACACGTAAGACCAAATATATGTTTTTCACACTCACGGAATCAGATAATGTTCGTTATCAACACAAAAAAAATCAGTAAGAAAAAGTTATATTAATATGTGAATTAACATGAATATGAATATTTGCAGCGAAGTGTAACTCAGTATTGTACACTTGGGAAGAAAATCATACCTATACTGCCTCTTTAAAAGATTTTTTAAACGTGTAAGCCGAAAGAAATCGGGACTGTCCCTCGTTAATCACCTGTTTCGGTATGTAAAAGTTCGCGTCATCCCCGAAGTCATACAACAATCCTACCCGCTGTGCGATCAACCAGGCGCTAACGGGGCATCATTCCCACCCTCAGGGTCACCATGCCGCACGCCTACCCCTTCTTGAGCGCTGAGCAGAAGAAGGAGCTCAGTGACATTGCCCAGAGGATCGTGGCCCCTGGGAAGGGCATTCTCGCCGCTGATGAATCCACGGGTAAGCAAGCGATTAAACACTGATCCTATGTCCGTCCATTAATGATGCCATAACAGAACGAAATAAAAAAAAAATGAATATGAAATCTTTTTAAGAGTAACTTGGATGGCATGCAGTCTTTCCTGATGTGAGACCTTATTTTCACACAAGGAAAGACACTGAGTCAGGATGTGGCAGCAGATTAGGTTCATTTCACTGCTTAGCTTTTGCATTTTCCTCTAAGCGACTTAAAGTTTTTGATTTCCGGTCAAATGGATATTTTGCTGGAGCACCTTCCAACAGTAGCGCCCCCCTCAGGCCGTGCGGGATTCAGCCGCCAGACGTGTTTAATTAAGCACTACACTGCCCAGTGTCCTTGTCACATGTCAAGGAGAGATACCATTGATGATGTGCCCCCTACAGGCAGCGTCGCCAAGCGCTTCCAGAGCATCAACGCCGAGAACACGGAGGAGAACCGGAGGCTGTACCGGCAGCTGCTGTTCACCGCCGACGAACGGGTCAACCCCTGCATCGGTGGCGTCATCTTCTTCCACGAGACGCTGTACCAGAAAGACGACAGTGGCAAGCTATTCCCCCAGCTCATCAAAGAGAAAGGCATGGTGGTGGGCATTAAAGTGGACAAGGGCGTGGTCCCCCTGGCAGGCACCAACGGCGAGACCACCACCCAGGGTGAGGGGGACCGTCCGCGTGTCCACACTTCCTGTCTGCTTGCGTAGCTGTTCGATCTCTTCTTAGTCATCAGTAGTAAATGGTCACAGCGAAGATAAACGGTGTAGAGATATGCATGCGATAAGCCAAGCGGCCGTCGAATGAAATGCGGCGACGGTAACATCTTGGCTTCTCCTAGGCCTGGACGGGCTCTATGAGCGTTGCGCTCAGTACAAGAAGGATGGCGCTGACTTTGCCAAGTGGCGCTGCGTGCTGAAGATCACCCCCACCACACCGTCCAACCTGGCCATCATAGAGAATGCCAACGTCCTGGCCAGATACGCCAGCATCTGCCAGATGGTGAGTCACACGTGGATGGCAGCCAAGCAGAACCTGGCTCTGAAATAAACTAGAATTGAGTAAGAAATTTAAAAGCCTTGACTGGTGGCCCAGCTGCTGTTTGAGGCTACTCACTTGAGAAGGACATAGACGGCAGACAACACCCCCTACTGGTCTTCCATGCCAAGGGCAGGGGAAAGAAAATCCAAACATGAACTAGTAGAGTCATCTGTTACATGTGCACCGTTTTGTCTCTGAGTCTGATGTGCCCAGATCTTGTGACCATTGCTTCGATTCCCTCCTCAGCATGGCATCGTGCCGATCGTGGAGCCCGAGATCTTGCCTGACGGCGACCATGACCTGAAGCGCTGCCAGTACGTGACTGAGAAGGTCCTGGCTGCAGTCTACAAGGCCCTGTCTGACCACCACGTCTACTTGGAGGGCACCCTGCTGAAGCCCAACATGGTGACAGCTGGACACTCCTGCTCCCACAAGTTCTCCTCTCAGGAGATTGCCATGGCAACCGTCACCGCCCTGCGGCGCACAGTGCCCCCTGCAGTTCCCGGTGAGAGTCACACAGGCTGTGCCTTCATACACACATGCGCGCACACACACACACACAATATTTTACATACAATGTGTAAAAAAACAGAAGGATTAGAACATGCAGCAGACGGAGCTGATTTCACGCCTCTTTCCTCTTCCAGGTATCACCTTCCTGTCTGGAGGTCAGAGTGAGGAGGAGGCCTCCATTAACCTGAATGCCATCAACCAGTGCCCCCTGCACAAGCCCTGGGCTCTCACCTTCTCGTACGGCCGTGCCCTGCAGGCCTCTGCCCTCAAGGCCTGGGGGGGCAAGAAGGAGAACGGCAAGGCCTGCCAGGAGGAGTACATTAAGAGGGCCTTGGTATGTCTCACTCAGGCATGGGTGTCCAGGGTCACATGACATTTGTCAGCTGACTGATTGGCTCACCTGCATCCTGCTTATTGTCCTCACCCCCCCCCCCCTTTTTGTGTCACAGAGTAACAGCCAGGCTGCCCTTGGGAAGTATGTGACCTCTGGGGACAAAAGTGCCGCAGGAGGAGAGTCCTTGTTTGTGGCCAACCACGCCTACTGAACCCGGAACATTCCACGTCCGAGTCCAGCCGCCACACTCCTCCTCGACTCAATTAAGCAGCTCCTTTTCCAAAGCCTGCCACCCCATTCCCACTTCCTGTATCTTCCAAGTGTGGAGTCACTAGAGAGCCTCTTGTTCCTGTCTAGTGGGAAAGGGTCAGATGTTTCACATCGTGTATTTTTTGACAGCCACTTCCATGCGTCCTGTCTGTAAACGCGTCCGGGGTGTGGACGTGCTTTCTGCCAGTTGTGACGTTTCACTTGCAGTGTATGTAATTCCCTAAAGCATGTGCCTTCTTCTATTGCCCAGAAATCCATTGTGGCACTGTATTTTACCATAAGACATTGTATACTGTACACTGGAAAATAAATTATTCTTCCCCTTATCCACTGTGTTTTGTCCTTTTATAATACTTATTTTTTTTAGCGTAATGTCTCTGCAAATGTGAACTCAAACCTCTCGGAATTTGCTGGATGCTTGTTGCATTGGTGTTTTTGTAGTTTAAGTGCTTACCATTTCATAGGGTGTACTCTTGCTTATGTTTGCTTTGGCAATTGTACCCCGTTCCACATTCTTTTGTGTGTAATATATCGAATGATTATAGTTTAGCATATGACATTATTTGACGTAATGGTACAATTGTTAGTTTTATTTCCCGTTTTTATCGTATACCTTTTGGCTACAAAATTAAGCGGAACCAACATTGTGAGTGCAGCACTTTCGTCGGACGCATTTCGAAGATGCGCCAACCCAAGTCAGTCGGACGACATTATTTCATTTTCGCTTATAAAAAACACTAACAGGGAATATGATAAGAAATGGGATGTACTATCACGATGCGTGAGACTTCCTCTCAATATCATATTCAGTTTTGGTGATCGGAGATTTTAATTTGTCGCTGCAGAGCACTGTGAGAGAAGGAAAGCCTTTTCAATCATGGATAGAACAGAAAGGCTCTTTGACGGTGAAGGTGAGGTTTAACATGTCTCTGGGTGTCATCCTAATTTGCGGTCATGCGATTTTCATACATGGATTGATGTCAAGGTCTTTGTTTTTAACGTTTCACAATTTTCTGTGTCGTTAAAAGGTCGCTGGATATCATGGAGAAATATAGCTGGGTTTTGGTGAGGCTTTTGTATTATATTTTGTATTAATATGTATATGGAAGCGAAGTGTGCTTGTTCACAGATCGGGATTAACTTACTTTGCAACCCCCTAACATGCTTCGTTTCTGTGCAGGTGGCTTGGGTTGTGCAACAACTTCGCCTACGTGGTGATGCTGAGCGCGGCGCACGACATCCTGAAGCAGCAGGAGACCAACGGCACCGAGCCTGTACGCATCTCCGTGAACTTCACACGCGCACAGAGAAATCGCTGTTTTATGGAAATTTCGGGTTGTCTTCTGTCTTATTTGACCACGTGTGTACCGACACAATGAAGTGCTGTGGGAAGGACACTCATGGGTTCGTTCTTACTGATATTTCAGCAGGGTTGCATCTGTCGTGACACGCTTTCAGAGACTCTATATTATTCCATTGTAAACGTGAAAATAGCTATATCGAAATCGTTGAGGTAGTTTGCAAACTCTGTGGAGTATTTACAATGTGACGAAACTTTCATGTAAATGTGTGTGCGTGTGTGTCAGGCTTGTTTCCAATACAAAATCTCATGCCAGCCAGCTGACCAAAGTTGACAACCCTGTTTCAGGCTCTGTTTTTCCTCATATATTGTCTTGCTTAAAATACATGACACATACGTGTGTGTTAAAAACAAGTATCTCTATTTTGGTGAAAAGGTTTTAACCCCCACCTCTTCATGGCCTGACTTACAGACAGCTGCACATTCCTATCATCTGGATCACGGAAATAACAGCAGCAGCAGCTATGACTGTAACCCTGTTTCCACTGCGGTAAAACTCCTGCACTCTGGAAAGGCATCGCTTTGAAGTTTCAGGCAGCTATACTGTGGGATCCATTTTCATGTGTGATTTATTCATTTCAGGCGGTACTTCTGGCTGACATTCTTCCCACTCTCCTCATCAAAGCAGTCGCACCCTTTTTTATCCACCAGCTCCCTTATGGGTAAATCGCTTTCATTCTTACCATTGAGCGTCCCTAATTGTTCAGTCCGTCACGCCTTGACCATAATCTTCATATTTTTCTTCAAATCTCTAATTCGACAGGTTCCGTGTGTTGATGTGTATTGCCACGGCAACCGCCAGCTTCCTGTTGGTGTCCTTCTCTTCCAGCGTGGCCATGAGCATTCTGGGTACTGTTGCTCTCTGACTTAATGCCTATTTTTCATTTTAGAATGATTAATATACCAAGTGCATGCGGTGGCCAGTCTGTAATTAAAAATTAATGCCCCACTATATCACATATCCATGAATTATCCACAAGTAATACTGCAATGTTTATAAAACAGCGAGATGAAATTGCCAGAACTACATTATAGCCAAACAGAACTTCTTATTATCTACCAACAGTGTGTGTAAAATAACTTGGTGGTGTTGTCTTGAGTTGTGCTAACAGACAGAAAGCTGCTGTGAAATGCGATGTGATTATTGCGCATGTGCAGTAATTATCGCGCAGCCCTAAAAGTTATACCTGTAGTGAGAGTCACGTGCTAACGTGAGTCCGCATTGTCCCTTTAGGGGTGGTGTTTGCTAGCATTAGCTCGGGGCTGGGAGAGCTGTCTTTCCTCTCCCTCACAGTCTTCTTCCCCAGGTAGGTCACTGCACGTCATTTAATCTCTAATACAAGTGGTTCTAGTTTTTCTGTAGCTTAATTAGTAAATTGGTTTATTGATTGATAGTAGCTCAGTGGGTAGCACTGTTGCTTGGTAACTGTAGGATTGGGGGGGTTTGAATCCTGCCCTCTGTCCTGCGTCTGGAGTTTCTTGATTGTCTTTGTTCTCCCTAACGTGTCCGTGCAATTCCTTCCCTGTTAGGTTTGTGCTGGGGGGCTGGGGATCCGGTACCGGCGGAGCAGGGGTGGCCGGGGCACTTCTGTACTCAGCTTTTACTCAAGCTGGCCTCTCGCCGCGGGAAACCCTGCTGGTTATGCTGGTGGTCCCCATTATCATGGCTGGCAGGTGAGCTGCGGTTCTTAGGCTTGTCACCCGCATAGAATGTGGGCGCATAGAGCAGCTTCCCAAGGTCACTCTAATGTATTGAATTCTGCCCTTTCTATATCCTTGTCTCAGCTATTATTTGCTGCTGGTGTTCCCGGCCTCGTTCCCACAATGGCATTGTGTGCCGGAAGAGGGTCGCCTGACGGCGCCGAACGCAGACCAGGAGCAGCGCCCCCTGGTGAGTGGCGAGGAGGACGAGGAGATCGGGAATGGGGAAGCACCAGGTAAGCGGGGCTCTCAGGAGGTGGGGGGAGTTTGGGAAGCCCTGGATCAGCCTGTAACTTGTGCTTTACCTCCCTCCATAGCAGAGGACAGCCAGGGCCCGCTGACCTACAAAGACAGACTTGCCATCTTGAGAGTAAGTCCCCGCGAGGATGTCGGTGCCGCCTCACTTTGCCGGCTCGGTGCGCTGAGTCCTGCCTCCGTCTCCTGCAGGGTCTGCTGCGGTTTATCATTCCGCTGGGTGTCGTCTATTTCGCCGAGTATTTCATCAACCAGGGCCTGGTGAGTTTGCCGTTACTCAGCTCGGACAGGATGGTGTCTCATGAGGGACGGGGGACATGCAGTGAAATGTCTGTCTCCTCTTGCAGCTGGAACTGCTGTACTTTCCAGGCTTTTCCCTGTCCCATGCTGAGCAGTACCGCTGGTCAGTACCGGTAGGCCTTCCTACTCCGTTTGCTGGATGCTCTGAAAAGGTCCATTAGTCACATTGCCGATCTCTGTCTCAGGTACCAGACTATGTATCAGATTGGTGTGTTCGTCTCCCGCTCCTCCCTGTTTTGTGTGAAGATCCGCGGGGTGTGGCTGATGTCAGTGCTGCAGGTGAGGCCGTTAGGCTCCTCCCCCTCTGTCTCCCATGTGCCCCGAATTCCATTAATCTCCCCATCCGCCTGCTCATTTGCAGTGCGTCAACGCCATGCTGCTCTTCTTCGCGGTTTATTACCACTTCCTGTCGGACGCCATCCTCGTCTTCGTGATAGTCTTTTATGAAGGACTTCTGGGCGGCGCCGCATATGTCAACACCTTTCATTTCATCAGCAAGGAGGTCAGTCTCTTATTCCTCTCCCCCATCAGTCACTTTATCAGCTACTTAAGGTTGTGTCTGTCTTTTTCCCACCGACTCCTTGGAGAGAGAGAGAGAGAGAGAGAGATTCCCAGTGGGCAGAATAGTGGCTCTGAGGGTAGGGCTCTATGTTAGCAATCAGAAGGTTGCTGGTTCGAATCCCTCGAATGTCAGGAGTGATCCTACTCCATTGGGCCCTTAATCTGCAATTGCTTCGTCCTGGGTATGACGTTACTCTAAATGCAGCAAGGAGATACTTTGAAGGTTGATGGTAGGACTGGGGCTCCAGCCCTCAGAAAAAGAACTCACACTGTCCCATTCAGACTAGTGTGGTGCTGAGGTATCACCAACTGCACGGCTGCACTCAGGTTCTCATCCCTGAGGTGGTTCGTCATGTGGTGAGTGCAGCAGCGTGTGCTCCTTACCTCTCCTCCTCCGGCTTTCCCAGTGAGTTTATTTACCGGCAGGCTGTAATTCCCCACTGCGCTGGTTACGTGAGAGAGCTGGGCCCAAAGCTTAAATTACCCGGGGGTCAAGGCTCGGTGGCACCACATGAGCTGGTGCAGGTGAACTTGTGAAATGACATCATTTTTTATATTCTCTATGGAAAACAAAAGATGGATCGGTGAAACACACCGTGGGCCGCTACCCTGAGCTCGGTCTCTCACTGGTGTCAGTGTTCACCCTCATTCTAATGGCACCTCCCTCCCCCCAGACTGGAGACCGGGAGCGGGAGTTTGCCATGGCCGCCGCCAGCGTGGGAGACAGTTTCGGCATCGCGCTCTCAGTTCTCCTCTCCTTTCCCGTCCACAACTACTTCTGCTCGCTTTGACCCGTGGAGCGAATTTATGATGCTGTCCTGCCATTTCCCGTTTGCATTCTGTGCAGCCAATTCACTGACAAGCTGCTCCCCTGTTACCCACTAACATGCTGCTGATTCTCGATTCTCTGACCAATTAAATTAACGTCTCTTAGCACTTTGAAGCAAATTTTTTTGAGGATGGGTGATTCCGTCCGAGTCTTATGTTAAAACAAACCTCTGATCACACAATATAGAGAGAGGTTTCTGTTGTGGAATAAAACGGCTGTCTGTTCCCACTAATCTGCCTTTGCCAGTGTTTATTACTCTTTACATCAGTCTCCCAACAGCTGAACTCTGGAGAGTTGCCCAAGGTTGGCTCTTCCTTAGGCAACATTTAAATGTATTGGAAGGGATTATTCCATTTAAAGACGATCCATTATCCTACCCTTGCAATTTATGAGCAATACGCCTCCCCCCCCCCCTCATGAAATAGCAGAACATCTCAAATAACAGTGATGGAGGTTAAAAACTACTACAACCGAAGATGGTGAACCAGACAAAGAGTCAAGAAAATGTCTGTATTTATCCTTTATTCATTAGCCTGTGACTGGTAACCATCTTGAGCAGGACGAATGTTCACATTAACCAGTGCAGATTACAAACCACGGAAACAAAGACGTCCACTCTGCACATGCACATGCACAGTAATGTTTGACAGGCGCCGGTGTATGTATCCACATATACCCAGCTATGTTGAGCTCAACATCAATTTTGCATCTGGTTTGAATGATGGTGGAAGGTGTGAGGCTTAAATGCCCGTGACATTCATCACATCTAACCAATTAGCAAAATTTCCTGATTCTGAAAAGCGGCCAGTAGGGGGCAGCTTGAGCACAGCCATCACACACATGGTTAGTTACGCTGCTTACAGGTGGACACACACACACATACACACAACCTGCCACATTTCCCCGGTTCTGACCTTTGTCACTTTTACAGTGTCTGGGGAGTTACCAGTTTGCTTGTCTTTCCTTGGCAACCATCTCCAGGAAGTGGAAGTGACTGGCATAGTAAGAAAGGGTGGAGTCAAGGTCCATCCAGGTCACCTGACCTGCGTCATCCCCAGCTTGTAATGGCAGCTCGCTCACACTGTCCCCTGGGAGGTGACAATCGCGGTCACTCATTAGTACAGAGAAAGCAGCTTTATAAACAACAGAAACCTGTACTTTTTACATGACAGTAATCCAACCATTATTACAAAAAAAATGTATATATAATCTAATGACCTGTTTCATCATGAAAGTTCACAGCCACCGTTTCCATCCAAGCATTGTCTGTGTTTCGAGGGTCATCGACGTAACCTTTGTAGACCTGTGATGGATAGAGCAGAAATGTAACGAGTGCATATGTGTGCATGTGAATGGAAGATGCACACGAGGTATCGCTGCCGCCACCTGCAAGCCTGGGGAACTGAAGAGCTTGTCGATGCGCTGGCGGAGCAGCGCCCTCTGCTGGGGGTCGGCAGCCAGGGAGTTCAACGCTTCCTCTGAAAACTCACGCTGCAGAGTGAGGGAGACGCGCTCCCCAGGGTCGACCATCCCCTGGAAGAGAGCCAAACCTCAGCACGGCTCAGTCTCACGCAAATCATACAGCCGCAAATCATAGAGCACAGTGGCCTGAGCGCCGTCCGGTCCCCTGAGGCCATCCATCACATGCGGGCAGACGCTCATGGCGGCTGTCGTCCCCACATGCACAGTGACAGAGGACAGGCAGACTGACCCCAGGAATGGCCCATTCCCCGCAGTCCTTCCTCATGATGGAAACGAACTGAAGAAGCGGGAGCCTAGAGTGGGGATTCACCACAGGACGTCCACCCCCATCCTTCTTCCACCTGTCAGACACAGAGCATGGCGGTCAGCGCACCGTTTTCCCATCGAGAAGAGTAGGAAAAGGGGGAACGGCGCCTCCACCTGGTAACTATCGGGTCAGCCGCATGGTTTGGACCCCAGCGTCCCAGTAAGCCTCTCCCAGTCAATCCAGTGCGCCCATGCGGGTTTCTGCAGAGGAAAATTAAGATGAGCTGAGACAGAGCGGCCATATGGTGGCGCTATGCAGGTGTCTGGGCACAGGGGGGCGACACCTACAGCGGCTTTCCTTCCAGCACCCTGTACTCTCCCTCGTGGCTCCTGCGCTCTACCAATCCATCCAGGATGTTGAACTGGGGACAGAATGATCTATGGCGAGAGAAGCAGGCTCAGCTATGACTGACCATCAACTGCCCTGTGAAACAGCAGCTGCTCTCCTGGTGCTCACCCTACGTCAGGGTCGGCCCACTCCGGCTGAGCTAGCACGGCCGCGGCAGTGTAGACGGTCGGCCGGTACTCGGGCCACTCCGTCTCCCACTTCACTCTGTCATCCGGCACTGGGAACCTGGAGGTCTGTGAGCCAGGATACACTGGGCATCTGGATTTGGTGTGTAGCGTAGACGACATGGAAACCTGAGTAGGCGTCCAGGCGCAGTCACTTGGGACGGCAGTTACTAGGCTCTTACGGAGAGATCCGGGGGAGATGGCACACCAGAGAGCAGGGCTGATTTGAACAAAGGGCGAGAAAGAACAGAATGGTACAGGTACGCCACCGGTTAAACGAGAACTACGCGTATGGGAGGCTGTCTTTAAAACAGATAAACAAACTAGACATTTCAGAACTGGGTCGAAGATCTACACCGAAACGTTAACAGGAATAATGTTGTCATAAATTGCAAGAAATGCATCGATTAAAACAGCACAGCTAAACGCCTTGTCAAAAACACGCAGAGGTTTGGGCTACCGATGTTGAAAGGGCTCGGCTCGGGTCGGTCGTGTTGTTTTTACCTGCCTGCAGCCGAGTAAGCAGAGCTCCGCAGGGCAAACAGTGTCGTAAGAGCAAGTCGAACCGGGCCGGCCCACGACGCGCTGCCTCGTATCATAACCCACCAACACACACCGTACGAGTTGCCCTGCTTGTTTGCATTCACTAAGGAAGCTGAGCGATGCTGGACGGGCTACGCCTCCATTAACGTCATGTCAACGCGGGAGGGACATGCCGCCACCAAATACTGATATCCAAAGTGCACAAATGCTTAAAGTAAAATGGCCTGATTAAAAACACAGAGACACGCCCGTAAATTTAAAAATACTAGGATTAGAAAAGGGAAGAGACCATGAGCGCTTGAGCAGCGATAGCGTGCGCTTATGGGTAATGTAGTTCTGCAGTAGTTATTGCCGGTGTTCTGACGAGTTCAGCTACCTATCGAGACGTACTATCGAGCCTTCTTGCGCATGTGCAGTTCCACCGTTCTGGGTGTTAGGTTTAGGTTTTAAAGGTTTGGGTTAGGGTAAAGGGTTTATGGGGTTTTGGGGGGTTAAGGTTGGGGCTATCGATTAGCACTACGGTAGCCTAACTCGACAAAGTAGCTCAACTGGACAGAACACCGGCCGTTATAGTGAGTATGTATATTCTAACTTAAAGATGGCAAACTGAAATGGAGTTTCAAAACCTTCGAGATATATCGGCACGTTGTCCTGAAGTATCAAAAAGTCTGATCAGTCAGTCTGATCGCAGTTGAACAGATTTCTTAATTAAATTAATAAAAATACTTGGTACATCATTATTACAGAGGCCCAGTGCACAAACATGCTCCGTACAGATCCCTAATATTTGTTGTCTGCTGCTTTTCCACTTGTTTAATACGTAAGATGATGAGATCTGTCGGTGGAATGGTGGTTACGGATGCAGGTTTGACACCTGAATGGGGCTCAGCAGAGCCAAGCCAGTACAGCATCAAGTTTTGAAAGGAGGTACGTTTTCTCAGCTTGACACCGTCTATTCCTGTTTCCCACCAGCTCAGTTATGGGCATTCTTAACAAGCTACGGGTGGCCATCAAGAAGATCAGCCTATGTGAGCACCATATTTACCGCCAGTGCTCACTCTGGGGGGATCAAGGTCCCGCTGCCTTTCACACGTGAGCATGAGGGATGTGTATCTTTCTGTGTCCACTAGGTGGCAACAGTGGCACTCTTCAGCTGCTCTCTGTTTGTCGATTTGTGTACATTACGGCCAACCTGTCTGGCAGCCATTAATTCTTTATTAATATCCCTTTCTAGCCCCCTTTGCAGAGCATTGATCTCTGCAAATGTTATTGATTGTTGATTTGTAGAGCCTACCCGAGGGAATCTCTGCTACAATTTTAAAGGAAATAAAAGCATATTATTGGTATCACCGTTTACTGTGCTGGGCTGCACACAAAGCTCCTATTCCTCCACCTCCTCTCTCAACGATGGCCCCCACTCAGGGTCAGGGGGCTCAGTCGGTTTGTGCAGGAGAGTCTATTTTTCCAGGTTGTTGAGAGGGTGGGATCAGATTTATGAGAATTATGAACATTGCCCGGTTATTGCACAATACCCTTGAGTGTCTTCTTTTTCACTTTCATTCTTTGAGGAAAACAGATGTTTGTGTTCAGATTTAAAACTGAGTTTGTTTTGAGAAAATGCATGATGATTCTGAACAGGAACACAAGCGTTTCGCAAAAGGACTGGAACCCTTTCAGGTCTGAGGCTGGGACCTCCTCTTCCTTCTACTCTTCCTTTCCTGTCTCACAAGCTCTCATCCCAGGACCTGCGGTCGAGGTGCAGCCTCTTCCCATCAGTCTGTACTAATCTGTAATTCTCTCTTTCTCATCTTGGTGTCCCTCAGAGGCCCTTGGCTGCTCCAGCTCCATCAGGTCACGCTCTTTTTTCTGACAGGAGAGTCGACGCACCTGCACTTCATCTCCTCATCCTGTTCTAGAAGGTTTGACATTGGTTGGGGAGACCCACTGTGGTCCCTTCCTGCTTCTCTCCTAAGTGCTTGATTCTCAGTGATGAGTGACTTGTTATGTGGGAACCAGAGGGTGGCTTGATAATCTGCAGCATGTCAGTGCTTGACGGTTAAGTCAAGTCGAGTCATGAAGAATCTGCCAGACTTGGCTGTTAGGCATCTTGGCAGCCAAATGGATGAATAACCATCATGCTAATTAGGAACACCATTTGACACGGTGGAGCAGAGGCCACCTACGTTAACGAAGACAGCTTTCAGGGTGAAGACATGTCCAGGGTGAAGCTGGCTTTTGGGCCGCGGTTGTAGAGTGATTCTACACATTATTGTGCTCCCTTTCTCTTACTGTTATATTAATATTACTAGGTTTGATATCTTTTTAGTGAGGTGATTTTTTCTCAATTTTTTTCCAGGAGTAATTATGGCTTAAATACATTGTGGAATTTTCTCATGCTGACAGGTGGGACAAAATCAGTCAGCCAAATATTTTCCACCCATATTTAAAGGGAAAAAAAGTGTTTCAAACGCTGAGAATATCAGTATGATGCCAAGGCATTAGTGATGTTGTTCTGTATGAGGTGTATGGCTGTAACAGAATTATTAACAAATACATTAAATAAAATGTTACACATAAACCTTGTTTTTTTTCATTTGTTAAATATTTCCTGAACCAGCAGAGCTCTTGCCTTCAGTTGCAATCCTCTCTTTCAGCTGGGTGATTAGAGAGTCGCCTGTCAGGTTCTGTGAGGTTTCAAACATCAGTGATTGATAGTGGGGGCCTGGGTATCACCCCCCCTTCTGGTTTTACTGACATGTGAAGTCACTGGTTTCTTCCCTGGACATGTAGAAAGCCTGTCTGGGTTCTAGTCGTCATCGCTCTACCTACATGCTCCTCTCTAGCCAGCTGCTGTTCAGGCCATTCAGGCCGAACTCACCTTCTGTCCTCCCCTATCCTGCTCTGTGCCTCTTGCATTCACTTTTCTCCCTTGTTCCCTCCGTCTTGCTCTGCCACCCCTGTTCTGTCCCCCATCCTGCTCTGTTCCCTCTGCCCGGCTCTGTTCCTTGTCCTGTTCCGTCCTCCTAGTCCTGCTCTGTTCCCTCTGCTCGGCTCTGTTCCTTGTCCTGTTCCGTCCTCCTAGTCCTGCTCTGTCCACCCAGTCCTGCTCTGTTCCCTCTGCCCGGCTCTGTTCCTTGTCCTGCTCCATCCTCCTAGTCTTGCTCTATCCTCCTAGTCCTGCTCTGTCCACCCTGTCCCCCAGCCCCTCTCCCTCCACATAGCAGCCTTTCTGCAGCTCTCAGCATTACCATTTATCCATGAGTGCCGTCACGCCCCATGCAGCTGACAGAGCGGCTTCACCTCCCTCTGCTCCTGCAAACATGCTGGGGGGTGGGTTATGTTTCACAATGATACTTTATCTATTGTGATCCAGTACTTATTGTGGTATGAACATTTCTCTAAACATTAATTTCTCGTGTTTCAGTCGCTCTGTCTGCTTGTCACTTTTCCAAGTGCTAATAGCCGGAGTGTAAAGTGGGAACATAATGGTGAAACCCGACTTAACCCCCCCCCCCACACACACACCAACGGAGCCGCCCTCGGTTGCACTTCCTATAAAGGCAGATTCTGATCAGCTCCGGCTCACACGGAGGCCTGCAGCCATCCGAAGCAGATCCTGGGATCAGACTGCGCTCAGGTCCACACCACACTCATCTGCTGTCTCTCTGTATGTATCCAGTGTTGATTATTTCCTAATCCATTTTTACCATCAATCATTTATGTCCATGTATTGTTGTGTGTTTTTTTTTTGTTGTGGGGGGATGTTTGTGGAGTAGTTCTGTTTTTGTTTTGCTCACTCCCACATATTTTATTTATTTTTTTTAAAAAAAAGGGAGAAAGGGTGTAGTATGTTATAGAGGTAGAGAGGTAAGACGTTTGCACTGATTACACTGCATTGCTGCACCCACCACAGAACAAATCAGATTTTTTTCCGGCGGCTGGAGTGCCAATCCTGCCACCAGTCCTCAAGTCGGTGGACCTGTTTATAGGGCTGGATGTAGATTAACGTCATACCCAGGATGAAGCAATTGCAGGTTAAGACCCTTTCTCAAGGGCCCAGCGGAGTATGTTATAGATAGTTAATTATTACTTGCGTATTGCCCAATAAAGATGCACGTGAAAGAGAAATGTCATCAGGTGAGTGGGAGTGGGAGTGGTATCGCTGTCCCCCTCCCTGGCTGAGGGTGGGGGTGTGCAGGTGAGCCCTAGAGAGAGGGTATGTGGTTTCTGGCCTGTTTGTTCATGCCTTGCGGACTTACTCTCACCTCTGCCAGCTCGCATTCCTTTGACGGCTCATTGGCGGGAGGGAGTGGCTTTGTCAGGCTGGAGGTGTGTACGTGGAGGGGGCTGCAGGGGGAGAGGAACTGGGCGGATTGGATGAAGGAGTCGCATGCACGTGTTATTGTCCAGAAGGTAGACTTTCCAGATGCACCACAAAGTTCTAATCTTTGAAAGTTTCTACATATCACAAAAGCACATCAGTATGGATTGTATATAGATGCATTATGTAGAGAGTGATTGTTTCATCGAGAGTTTTTAGCTTTATGATCATGGTTGCTGCACTGAGAGAGTCATACATGCCTGTTTCCCATAGAGTATGCAGTGATGGCCAGTTCCCTGTACTACATAATCCCAGCCTTGGGGGGTTACGCTCTTGCTTCCATCTACCTGCTGAAGAACCCTCACATCCTGCACAAGAAAAAACGTGTGGCCTTCTACTGCAGGCATATCTCTCACAGAGGGGGTAAGGCGGCGGAGAACGACGCCCCAGGCTGTCGCCTGCGAGCTGGAGTAGCGCCCTGCACCGTACTCATTCACATTCCTGCGGGTCGTTATCAGTTTCCTGTGTTTTACCGTGTTTCACTGCATGACAGGTTCAGGAGAGAGAATCGAGAGCACAATGGAAGCCTTTAGACAGTGAGTAAAACAGCCAGCAACCACATCAACTGGGCATGGAAAGTCAGTCTAGCCCCACATTTTTTCCCCTCTTTTGTCCTGCCCTGTTTTAGTGCTGAAGAGGCAGGAACACATATGCTGGAGATGGACTGTCACATGACCAAAGATGGTCATGTGATTGTTTCACATGATGAGAATCTCCTGCGACAAACTGGAGTGGATGTCAATATCTCATCTGTCAACTTGGAGGTAAGTTAATGTGTCAAACAAGGTTCAGCGGTTCAATGTAGTACCCTGTACATTCTTACCAAACTAAGTTAAAAAATAATGCATACAGTTGCTTGACAGAATTTGCAGTTCTAAGTAGTAGTTGTTAACAATGAGTTTAACTCGCGTGTTTTTTTCCAGGACCTGCCTCTTTATAAAGAAAGGTTAGAGGTCACTTTTCGTGAAGGTTAGTAGTATATGCATAATGAAATAGGTTTGTTATGTGACTTGCAGATTTTATTTCCAGAACTGCATTTATATGGTTCAGACGAAAAGTCGCTGTAGTGAATTAACACCAGTGTGAAAAAGTCAATAAAACTGATAGCTACTCCAAGAGGACGATTAGCAAAAGAAGATGATGCTGCGTTCTTCGTCAGCATTCGCCCCCTTGTGGCCAATATTGCACCAACTCGCTTTGTAAGCCACCGCGTTTCTGGCAGGGTATTTCAGCACGGGCGCAGACAGAAAGTTTGCCCTGTTGGAAGACGTCTTCCGGAGTTTTCCGAAAATGCCAATCAACATTGAGATTAAAGAAGACAACGACCAACTGATCAAGAAGGTGAATATATGGAGATTGATTGGCCAACATAGAAATGAAAATGAGGTTATCCCAGGTCTATCCACAGGGGGTGGCTAAGCAGCGACTGCTATTCGTACCCGTAACTGTTTCGAATGTTGACCGATTTTTATGTACACCATTATATATATTTTTTCACTTTTCACCGATTAATCATTTTAATCTATATTAATGTTCAAATTAAAAGCATGCTGTCAAACCCTAGCAATGTAATTACGTGATTTAAGAGTAATACTTTGGCGCAATATTCAAGGAGAATTCCTGATTCTGACGTCAATGAATTTCAAAGGCTGTTACCCCACAGTCAAAACTCAACTGCAATTATGTAAAAGTTTTTCTATAACACTTTTTAACCACAAGATGGTATGGTAGCACGTTGAGTTCCTCCCATTAACAGGATAACGATTATAGACTGTACACTGAATCCCAACCACAGGTATCCTCGCTTGTGCAGCAGTATGGTAGAGAGGACCTCACGGTGTGGGCCAGTGTTGAGTCCGGCATCATGAAAAAATGCCTCAAAGAGGTGAGAGCTTCTAGTAACTGTCTAGAACCGCACTGTCCACTGTGTCTGAGTAATGTTCACTGGAAGAGCTGCAGTGTTGGCATGGTGATCCCTAACTTTCTATTCCCACCCTCAGTAGAACAATCATTCAGCGAGGCAGATGCTTCTGACTGTAGCCCTGATCTGAGGACACACTTTTAGCCATTTGGGCACCTGGTTTATGGGATGTTTATGGGATGGTCAGTGTTTAAACTGCATGGATTCCGCTTTAATGCCCACTTGTTTAAAAGAAAGTTTAGTTTAAACTGCGTGCACATGCTTCTGATTTCTCCTTACGCTTAATGCCATTTATAATAAAATGTCTGAAGAGCAATGGTCCATATCTTGCACGTGCACCTCATTTGTCACCGTAATCAATGTTCTAGCTGCCTCCCATCTCCTTCCCTGCAGAACTCTTCCATGCCGTACATGTTCACCATGGTGAGAGGCCTCCAGCTCCTTCTGCTCTACTACACCGGCCTGCTGCCCTTCATTCCACTAGGAGAGAGCTTCCTGCAGAGTTACCTGCCCCACGTCTTCAACCGGTGAGGGAGGTGTGCCCCCACACACACACCTAACCTTAACCACAATCGTAATATGCATGAATCTAACCTTTAAACAAGACTCAAACCCTAACCACAACCAAAACCTGCCAAACACCTTTTCAGAGTGCCAAAGACTAAAGGTTTCTGCATTTAGGTTTTGCTAAAGCAAATGCATTTGGTGACCTATGTAGGAGTTTTAGATATATTTGTGTGTTTTATGTCCACATGTTCCATAATTCTGTTCAGATTTAGACTGTCTTGCTGTATTTGCTTTGCAGGACATACACGCCTGATTCTCCAATTCTGAGGAACAGATTTGTCATCTTTCTGATCGAGAAGTAAGTATTGCCCCCCCTGCTGGTGGACTCGGGGACCAGAGCAGGGCCCCTCTTCATTATTGACCTTTCCCATCTGACATTGCTCCAACCCACTTCACTCTAGTGGAAGCTCAGTTATACTGACTCCTCATCAAACTGTGACCTGTTCGCCTTCAATGGCCAAAGCCCCACGTATCTTATTTACCTCCTTCCTGCCCCCGCCCCCACCCCCACGGTCTAATCAGCGGCACAGGACGATGGGGAACGATCGGGCTTCCCTGAAGTTCTTGTTCATGTGGGACACTCATAAGAAGCCAGGAGAGACGGGGAGATCCTCTTACTGGCCTCTTGGGGCAGGAGGTCGGCCTCCTCCACACCCCACACACTAAGCGTATTTCTGCCTGCTGTCATTGTGTGTCATGGCGTCGGAACCTAACAGAGTCAGTCGCACGGAACACAAGTCCACAGATAATTGCCTGTCTTGTTCCAGGATAGCGATGAGGAAAAGTCTGTTGAAACACCTGGTGAAACGAGGCATTCAGGTACGACCCCAGACCCTGCGAGTCTCCCTCACCCCTGTCCACACACATGCTCTTGCTCTCTGGCGATGCTCTGTAACATCTGATTGGAGGCTTTTCTCCAGCCCTTTTTTGATGCGTCTGGTGTGGTGGTCTTCCTGGCATGGCTACACTGAGCCCCTGATCCCATGACTTCTTCATTCCTCCTCAGGTGCACCTCTTTGTCTGTAATGAGCTGACAGACATTGAGGAAGCCTTTGCTTTTGGAGCGACAGGAGTGATGACTGATTACCCCACGCTCCTGACAGATTACCTCCGCACTCATCCGCAGACCACTCCACCCTACGGCCATTAGGAAAAGATCTAACAGCAAGTAGGAGACTGACCTGCCCTCTCGTGCCAGGAGAGAACAGCCTGTAGCGTATCGGTCTTTCATTTCAGCTGAACATCCTTAGTTTATCCTTCAAACACCAGGGGGCATCAAGCCCCAGTTTTCAGCAGGTTAAGCCTCTGTAACTGTGAAGGTCGCCGATTTGAGCCCTGGCCTTGGTGGAATAGTCATATCTCCATCAGGCATTTCAGCAAAAACCTTAACCTACTGCAATGCAAAAGTATATTAATTTTACAGGTGCCCATTTTTGTGTCATTTCTTTTGTTGTAACATGTAAGTCTGTTGATGTTCAGGGTTAGACATCTCCAGGTAAGTAAGTACATCATAATTAATAATTACCACACTCACTATATCCAAAGGACATCAACAGATCCTTTTGCCATGTTAACTAAGTATTTTTTCATAATAGTATTTTATGTAAAATTTGATATCCTGTTTCAATGTCAAAAACAAATCTTTTGGTGCACGCAAGAGGATGCCAATAGTACATTGAATGTCATTCAAGTGCAAACTGTGGACAAATGGGTGTCTAGCTGAGCTTTTTCTTGTTATACGGAATGTATCTAATAAAACCTGCTATTTTGATGTTCTGGGGACATTTTTCCATTATTTTTTTTTTTGATCCCCACAAGGGGAAATTCAATTATATGAAAATCTGTGACTGCAATAATAATAATAAAAAAAAAAAAACTAAAAATGCTGAAAGACTTGTCTAGTTTGGTTACTTATGGTTAAGCTGTGTGTGTGTGTGTGTGTGTGTGTGTGTGGTTATGGCGCTTTAAGGCAGGGGAGTCCTGTGTAGCTTAGCTTTTCCCCTGTTCCACCATAAACGATTCTGCTGTATGGTGAGGGCTCCGGCCCACCAGGACTGGAGTCGGGCAGCCCTGATCAAGGCATTGAGTCCTGTAGTGCATGCTCAGTTTGCCTAGAGGGCGCTATACTCAGCGCCAATACGAAAAACAAAAACATGCTCAGCACGCAATCCGAACCTGCGAAGGCGATTGGCTGGCTGACGTTGCGCCTTGCTTCTGTCCTCTGATTGGCGGATGTTGGGTTTGTTTTTTTCGGGGTACTGGTGGCGCTGCGAATTGAGGTCGTGTTTTGAACAAACTGCACATTATTTTCGTCACGACTGCGACAGAAACAGATCGGGAATCTGACAGCCGTATGAAATTCTTACTCTGGATGGTTTATATAAAACAGCCGAAATTGTAGTGTGGCTCCTGTTTGATGTGGGCGTGACCTCCCATGCGGCAGCTCCAAACCCCATGCTGGGCTCTAGCTGATGCATCAGCGTTTCCTTCGGGTTAAAGCAATTAAACATCTGTTCGCGGTACATTAGGCCTGTCGGTAAGAACACAAATTATAGGTGAACGTCGGTGTTTGCCAGATAGTGGTTAATACTTGTCTGCAGTGATTTGTGTGCTTTGTTTTGTATTGCATGCGAAACTCTGCTTGTATATTTTTATTATACATAGTTAATATGTATTGTAAATAGTCAAGTTATCTATGTTCTAAACAGTGCCTGGTATGTAGGTCAAATGCGTGTTTATTCTATTTCAAGATTTAAGCGGCATCGATATTGTCGGTTTCTTATGTTTCAAAGCTGTGCTTCGCCTAACGTGGCTTTTCTATTTCTGTAATACAAATAGTGACATATTATTTCCTATTTCAGTTACTTCCGCCCAGATGTAAGTCCTGGTTGATATTGTCATGCAGGATATGAAGTGTTTGGAAAGTGTACGCAAAACTGAGCGAATTTTATATTAACCGGTTTCAGACATGGTGAAGCTGTCGAAGGTTAAAACTTTCCAGGCATACCTGGACTCCTGTGAGCGTAAGTATAGCTGTGTCCATTGCCGGGCACACCTGGCCAGCCACGATGAGCTGCTTTCTAAGGTACGATATACTGGGCTTCTCTTATTTTACTGCTGGAGGACCACAGGAAGCTTGTACCGCTGAATTCCTGTTTTGTTTTTTCTAGTCTTTCCAAGGCAGCCAGGGACGGGCCTACTTATTCAACTCTGTGTGAGTCCCTGCCCTCTCAAGGCAGCTCTGAGTGGTCGTTCTGTTTGGGCAACTGCCGCTCTGGCTTCACCTCTGCGCCGGCTGTGATTTCAGGGTGAACGTGGGCTGCGGGCCGGCTGAGGAGCGCCTTCTGCTGACAGGGCTGCATGCGGTGGCAGACATTTACTGCGAGAGCTGCCACACCACCCTGGGCTGGAAATACGTAAGCTGCCCCCCCCATCTCACTGCGGCTTCTCCTTGAGAGTGTCGAATGGCTAATGATCTCTGGCATCTTCGCTGGCGTCTGGTGTGCCATTGGCCATCGTGTCTCCACCAGCACCTGGCTGCAGGAGGGGCCTGAGAGCATGTACCCTGTCAGTTCCCAGACCACTCTGAACCCCAAAACGCAATTGTTTCATGCTAAAAAGGTGAAAATGAACATGTTGACATGAACAGTTTGTTTGGAGCTTGTGCGTGGAAAAAAAAAATAAAATGTTTTATCCATTTTGAAGGAAGTCTTGTGTTTCTGTACAAAATAGGTACTGGACTTCCCAGACACTGCGCTAGACACCGTGTGACACTTAATTATTAGTCAGTTAATTTAGACTTTAGACTTATTTTTAGTTAGTTAGTGTAGAAAAGTGTGGTCATATTGACTAATGAATAAAAAAAATATTCTGCAGATCGGCAGAATTGTTTAATACGAGATCTTTGTATGTGACCTACAACTACTCACACAAAGACATTTCTGCAGCTAGGGGAGCTGCTCGACACATGTGCATTACAATGTAATCATTCATTTATAAATAAAGACAGACCGCACACACATTTAAAGAAAGACTGGCACAGTAGTGAAACGTGAATGACGGATCCCGTCGTAACGTCCTTACCTCTTCGGGAATGACATAATGACATATTGGGGCCTAAGAGTGGAAGACGCCCTGTCAGCCCAACCCCCCCCCCCCCCGGAGCTTGGCTCTGATCCTGTTTCCCTCGTCTTTGCAGGAACAGGCTTTTGAACTCAGCCAGAAGTACAAGGAGGGGAAGTTCATCATCGAGGTGTCCCACATGATCAAGGATAACGGGTGGGAGTGAGACGGCGCCCCGTCACTCCCAAAGGACTTACAGATACAGCACAATGTGTGTAAATGAGTGCTTTTAAATGCCCCCCCCCCCCCTATGTAACTCGGACTGGTATGTATGTGTGCATTATGCACTTGTGTTCATAGAGAAATTAGACCCTTCAGATTCTGTGGCTTGGTAGAATACATGATTTAGTACAGGACTGCATTAATAAATACTCTGTTTCTAAGCTAGTTTGCACAATAAATTCTGCATTTGTATTTTACCACAGGTTGAATAATGTGAAAGCAAGAATAGTATGTAGATGTAGAGGGAGAGCATGTGAAATGGCTGGTGTATCTGTGGAGACACGTGTAAATACTTCTGTCAGGTTCAGCTGACATGTATGAAGTACATTCTGATGGTGTGACAGGTTTGTGTGCTACGTGTTTTGGGAGAAAATGTCTGTAAATATGTATAGAATCGAAGTATTGTGTACAGTGTCTCAGTCTCAGAAATGTCTGACTGTACAGTCTTAAAAATAAATAAGGAAACTGATCCTGGACATTATTGTAAAATGATCATAATAATAAATTATTTAAAGTACCTGGCATGTCAGTGTCAATGTTCTGGTTTCCTTCCAAATTGCATTTAATCACATTACCTAAGGTAGGCTACTTCATTAAAATTTACGGACTCTGAATCAAAGCACATCACTTTAGGTAATTCTAGATAGGTTTGGCTGTTGTAGATGTAGTTTAATTACCGGTATGATAGAATTTCATTAATTACGGAGGAAAATGCAGCCAATCGTGGCGGTGATTACACGGCTGAGGTGCAAGAGAGCGGTTTCCTCGGTATGTTTCCGAGTTCCCCCGGTGTGATGAGACGCGGCCGCTCAGTGTGTGGCGCAGAGGCCGGTCTTGCGGAGCGCTCTCAGAGAGCACCGCCGAGTCCGGCCACCCCTCCTGCCCCACACCGCCGGGTCCTGCGGCCCCCGTCCCTCCCCTCGCTAGCCGTTCCGTGACGCTGGGGGAGGGCGCACGTTCCGTGTTTCCGGCGAGCGGATCTCGTCGCTGGAGCTGCCCGGTCCGACATGGTGCTCATTAAGGAATAGTGAGTACAGCCCCGTACCTAACGGCGCCGCCGCAGCTTGCGCGGTATTTACGGTGTTAAGCCTCGGGGTGACGCTGGGTGTCTGTGCGGCACCGATGCTGCGATCCAGCCGGCCGGTAAGCGGCTTAATACCCCCGTGGGCCGCCGCGTCAGCCGCTTTATATTCATCTGTTTCTAATGTCCGAGTGGCTATCGATCTGTGCGAAACCGTAGTGCATTTTGTGCAAAATCCGGAATAAATACTGTCACCATCAGAAACCACCAGTCATTGTTATTAGTGATGATGATAACAATAATGCCGCAATCGCCTGTTTGAATTTCTGTCTTTTTCAGCCAAGTGCTCCTGCCATGTTCTGTAGAGGAGGTAAGCGGACGCGTTGCCGTGCATCGCCATTATCGTCTCCCTTTTTTTAACCTCACTCCGTTAATTAGAGGCCGTTCACTGGAGCATGCGGTTGTTCCGTTTCCCCAGTATCAGGTCGGCCAGCTGTACTCTGTGGCCGAAGCCAGCAAGAACAACACCGGTGGAGGGGAAGGCATCGAGGTCCTGCGCAATGAGCCGTATGAAAAGGACGGGGAGAAGGGCCAGTACACGCACAAGATCTACCACATCCACAGGTCTGCCCCTGCATCCAGCTGCAAACAGACAGTTAACAACCACAGGGTGACTGAACTTATAGCCGCTTTGATCGCAGCTACCTTGAATGTAAAATTTAGATACGCGAAATTCGTGTCTGTATTTACGGATTTCCGTCTCGCCGTCGTGCAGTAAGGTGCCCAGTTTCATCCAGATGTTTGCCCCTGAGGGAGCCTTGATCTTCCACGAAAAGGCTTGGAACGCATACCCCTACTGCCGCACCAGTCAGTACACACCCCCATCAGCCGCCTCTCTCCAGCCCCAGTCTGACATGCAGTCCCTTATTAACTGAAATGCTGATACATTTTCCTTTCCCCCCCCCATGCTGCCTGCCTTATAAAACTCTGGAATGCAGTTGTGACTGTAAGTTTCCTTATGTGATTTTAGTAACATGTACAGCTGCCTCTGTCAGAGAAGTTGCTTAAAATGTCCACCTTAACTGTTGTAAAACCCTGATATCTGCAGAATGAATACATGAAAGACGACTTCTTCATTAAGATCGAGACCTGGCACAAGGCGGACATGGGAACCACGGAGAACGTGAGTGTGCAGGTCGCTCGCCAGTCTGGCTGCTTCCTAGCGCCCTTCCCTGACACCGTCCTCCTGTCACTGTGTCCCCGAAGCCTCACGGCTTGACTCCGGAGGAGTGGGAAGACACGGAGGTGGTGCCCATCGACATCGCGGACCGCTCGCAGGTGGATGATCTGGTGAGTTTACCGTCCTCCCCCCCCCCCCCCCCCAGATCGGCCGATTCTCATTACTCGCCGTATCCTGAACTGGGATCAGCACAGAGCTCTGACCTGTTTTGTGCATTGTTTCTGAACCAGGACTACAAGGCTGATGAGGATCCAGCCATCTTTCACTCAGAGAAAACTGGCAGGGGCCCGTTGGGTCCGGGCTGGAAGGTAAGGTCATACCCCCTCCTCCATCGTTGCCCAGGTCCATTTGGGTCCAGACCTCCCAACCTCCATTATTGCCATTAGTATGTTTTCCCCTCTTGTGTCCAGCTGAAGCTATTGTGAGGTCAGATGAGATCATGCATGGATAGACACCCTCTCTGTGCCGTCCTGTGCAGACAGAGATGCATGGAAGTAACTGTCCCTTCATGACCGCCTACAAGCTGGTGACCGTTCACTTCCGCTGGTGGGGGCTGCAGGGCAGGGTGGAGAAGTTCATTCACAAGGTAAAGCATGCCGTGGAGCAGTACAGGCTGAGGCTACGACGTTCATCCCGGTGATGGCCTGTGTCCCTCCCCCCCACCACCCCACCCCCACTGTCACCCAGCAGCAGGAGAAGAGGCTCTTCACCAATTTTCACCGTCAACTTTTCTGCTGGCTGGATCGCTGGGTGGACCTGTCTATGGAGGACATCAGAAGGATGGAGGAGGAGACGCAGCGAGAGCTAGACCAGGTGCGCATTCGAACTCGCCCCTCTTGTGTGCTTCTTGTGTTTCGTTTCGTTATCAATAGTTTGCACCCACCGCAATCATTTAATGCGTGTTCTTTGGTTTAGTTAAATTAATCGATCGTACTGGATGAAATGAAATGTCATAATTTTTGGCTTTAATTATTTTGATGGTGCATCAGATCTTTGATAATCTTGTTTTTTTTTTTTTGTTTTTTTTTAAACCTCATCTCCCATTCAGATGCGTAACCAGGGACCAGTCAGAGGGATGAAAGCAGGTGAAGATTAGAAAATGAAGAAGGGGGTGGGATTACGGGACTGTTTGCTCAGTCTTTATTTTTACCTCAGAGTCCCACACGATGCCCTTCGTTCTGCGGCCAATCAGAATGTGCCACATCACCAAGTCCTTTCACACAGGAAGCTGTCACGCCTTGTTCAGGATTTGAATATCCTATTTCGTTCATCTTTGTATTTCTCTGCCCATTTGCGTGTTTTTTTTTTTTTTTTTTTTACCCGCTTAGCCTAAACTCACACATGACCCCAGAGAAGCATCTGAATGATCGAAAAGTGCTTGTTTGCTAAATGCTGCTACGAAAGCCGGCGATTTTAAGATGACCAGTAAGAACCTCCCACACATTCCTGGCACATTCAGCAGGCCTGTGAGGCTGCTTCTCACTCTAGGTTACGACGCGAGGGTGATGTGGAGATGCCTGGATCCCAGCTCTCCCTGACTGTGTTTGTGTTGGGACTTTTCCAGGTTCCTTGGTTTTTAGCCAGGGACCCTGAATAAATACAACTGAACTTTCATTTAATGTTATTTTTGTTCCATTTTGCACCATCAGTTAGGGTAAGGGAGCGGGCCAGTGGGGCAGTCGGGTGAGAGGCGCATGTCAGTAAAACGTCGGTGGCAGCTGAATCGGCCACTTGATATAATCTATGTGCTACAGGGGCACAATGGTCAGCGTTTTAAATGAGCATTTCTGAATAAAATGTCTACTACATAAGCAGCTTTGTGTAGATCGCTGGGCACTGAGGATGTGGGTGTTCCAGATCTTCACTCGTTTGCAGGTACATCCAGTCATGGACCATGGGGGGGGGGTCCTGCTGCCTGTCGCAGAGCACAGACCCAGCAAGGCACTGGCGAGTCGCAGCCTCATAGCCAGTGCTGTGGAAAATTGCATTTCACACAGTTGCAGTGATTTTCTACATATTTTAGGATTATGTAGGAACTTTGAGATGCATAAGGATTATATACACTGCATATGTCCTACATGCGCTCAGTTAAACTTTGCAAAGTTTACTTACTTACTTTATTTAACACCACATACAAACAAAAAACAGATATGTAGCGGTGACAGATGAGTGTGTGGCTGATGACAGTGCATGGTGTACAAATTGTTTCCTTCCAAAATGTTTGGAGTTCGCCAAAATCTTAAAACTCTTTTCATTTTGGATACAAAGGCAGAGTCGCTAGGTTATATTGAGAGAAGCACTGCAAGTCAAGACAGGCAAAAGATAAAGTCACTACAATGGTAGTCATAAGACACTACTCATACGAATGGGAGGCACTGCAACACCAATCACAAGACAGTCAAAAGGCAGTGAGGCACTGCAATGCAAGTTGGACATTAGTCCTAAGAACGTAAGAGGCACTGCAACACAAGTCATGATATTAGTCAAAAGTCAGTGCTAGTTATAACAGTCATAAGACAGAGAGGCACTGCGACACCAGTCACAAGACTGAGAGAAGCACTGCAGAGTCAAGGTATTGACTTTGAGTTACTACAACATAAGTTATCAGACAGTGATAACACAGTGAGAGAGGCACTGCATTGCAAGTCATCAGACATTAGTCATAAGATTTGTCTTCTTTATGTATCGTTGTACTGGAGTAATATGGGTTGGGTTATATCCAAAATGATAGAAGTTATGTAAACATGTTGTGTTCCTGTTGAAAGCAAACAGTCCCACAGAACATGAGGATCGGACCATGTTATGTGATGATATTATTAGACATCTCGGCTTGGCAAACCAGTTGTCACTGATTATTAACTCTGAGCACAGCCTGCAAAAAGAATATAGTTGTTAGTAAGTAGTAATGAGGCAGAGAAGAAGAAAGACCTGGGCATGAAAAGGTATGCTTGGCATCTTGGTAAGGCCAGTGACGGCAATGGGGTGCAGTAGCTCAGTCAGCAGCCATGGTTCACTGGGGTCTCCAGGGCCCGATCAGCAGGGGCACATGACTACACCAGAGGGGAGTAACTATGCTCTGACTTGTGGGATTGCAGGTAGGACTTGAATACGGCGTTCCACTGACTGCTTCTGCGCAGAGCACTGCTGCTGTCACATCTTCTTGGACAGTCACTTTCTAAACGGCCATCTGCCATTATTCATAGAAAAAAAAAATGATAGAAATTGGAGCCAAAAATTTGACACACAAAAAATCTTGCTTTTTTTATCAACAATGTATTAACGTTCCATCACATCTATACATGCATTAGAGGACACCACTTATATTCTCAGTGTGAATATATGTTTCAAAGATATGTGTTAAAATACATCTTTACACAATTTATGTAACCACATAAAGCAGACGTGTTTTGAATACAGATTAAGACAAGCACTCAGGAATATGTCACAGTATTTCAGAATTACTTACATCAAAACTGTTCAGGCACAAAACCAGGAGGAAAGGTGCAGACAATGTGTTCACTCAGGTAAGAATGCACCTTGTTCTATTTCACAGTTTTAAGGAGGTGCTATAGTCAGAGTTCATGGTGTCTTTTACAGAGTAATATCAGACAGATTCTGAAGTTAAACTTTGCAAACCCCGAGAATCTCAAAGTCCAGAACACCTTAGGCTTTTGTCTGCCCCAAAGGTTACAATGTTTGTGTAACAGCACAGTATATCACAAAATACCTCTTCCTCTTAATTAAGGAATGGTCAGTAAAAACAGAGCACTCTGGGAGTTGTAGTTTATTTCTCAGGTGAGAAAATGTAGTCCAAGGCTTGTCTTTCAGCTGCAGCAACATTTGGATGCCACAGGTCCACGCTGAATATCACTCTTGGTCCATCTTCTGCTCCACCTGCAGTTGGAGATATCAGGAGGCACAAGCTAACACACTTGAGCTACACATGTGCTACGTGTAAAAAAAAATGAACATATCCCCAGTATTAAAAACAAGTCCCACTATTATGATGACACTCAACCTTCATAGCAAAATTGCGAGGTTCTGGTGCATTTGGTTACATTGATACCTATTTCAATTATCTTTGCCGAATCTGTGTTTATCTTGCAGTTGATTTCTTTTACTTTGAATTTTTACACTGCTATACTCTGTGACATATCATGGTTAATCGGGACCAATCTGAACAAAGTCAAATAAAAATATAATAAAAACAGAAACGAAAGGGAAAATGGTGCCAGAGCCGCAAAGCACCATGGGAAACCCGGGTGACTCACCATTGTGTGACACTGTGTGCAGGAAAGAGTCGTCCACCAGGAGGCAGTGTCCCTCTGACCAGCACTGGGGCTCCCCCCCGACCACTAACTCACACTGTGGAGGAGTCTGCAGCCCTGGGGGTGGGGGGGGGGGGGGTGGAGAATGCGGAGGTTTTACT
>JAODKF010000050.1:4513305-4528781 GCA_026779585.1 Mormyrus proboscirostris | reverse complement strand
TCTCCTGTCACTGCCCCCCCCCCCTCCCCGTGTCTCTCTCATCTGTCTCCTTGCTCGCCCTCTTACATCATCTTCTTTCCCTTCTTAGGTAGCAGTCTCTCTCACCTTAAACCATGGTGTCCACAGTTCTTGCTGTGACACTGTCTGTCACCTTACTCCACCTGTCCTCAGGTAACTAGCCTGTGTTTCTGTGCTTCCTCTTGCTCATTTCCAATGCCTCAGTCTGATGCAGTCGCAGTTTCCATGCTAAACGGCTAACCCAGCTAACCTCATCCACATCCTCAGGTCAGACCGCCGTGCCAGGTGAACCGGGGGATGATATCATTGGCGAAAGTGCTGGCCCCTCACGGAGATGGCCTCCTCGCCAGCCAACATCGACGCCACAGTCGCTTGGGGACCTTATCCATGCAGCCCTTCTCAGCAAAGAGCATCTTGGCCGAACCCTTAGTTCTGCCGGTGAGAGGCAGGCACATGTTAGCACTTATAACCTCAGTCAGTCTTTTGTGTTGGTACCGCTAAACTCAGTGTGGCATCGTCTTCCCTTTAAAACCAGGAACAACAACCAATCCCACACAGGCTGTGCCTCCCGTCCACCAGTCAGGGCCCTCATCCACCATGATGTCACCGGGAGTTCTCACCACGGCCGCCACGTCGTCAGCCAGCCAACCCCGTGCGTGGAGTGCTGTTACTTCATCACCTTCGGAGGAGGAAACCACAACGACTCTAATTACCACGACAACCATAACGACAGTGCACACGCCTGGTACACACTGTTCCGTTTCTCAGATGTGTAGCATCTGGGCCAGAGGTGACCTCAGGCAGAGTGCTTTTACCGTGTGCTTCTGTGCGGTAATTCAGGCTCACCTCCCTCAGCTTCAGCTCGGCTCTGATCTACCCTTGACCCACAACCTACCACATACCCTTGTTTTCCTTCCTCAGTGCAGTGCAATGCCAGTCTGTCAGAGATGGAAGGAATTGTGGAGTCCCCAGACATACACTCCTCTTCCTCTCCTGTGTACGCCCCCTTGGAATGCACGTACACCATCACCGTCTACCGTGGCTACGGGGTGGAGATCCAGGTACAGTGGTCCTGCCTGACCGGAGTGGTGTCTGCAGTACTGCCAGTACTGTGCTTAGACTCCACCGTCTTCTGCCATTAGGTCAAGAAGGTGAATCTCTCCAAAGAGGAATCCCTGACCATACTTGGATTGGGTGGTGATGGTCCCGAGCTCCTGGCCAATGAAACACTAATGAGTGAGGGTCAGGTGATACGCAGCTCAACCAACCAGGTGCAAGTTTACTACCGCAGCCTCCAGCCAACCAACCATGGTGTCTTCAGCCTGCATTATCAAGGTACTGTTATCCTTTTATGCAGGGTGTGTATTCAATTAGTGTTATTGCCTAGGTGATGATCACCTCTGTTCCCTCCCCCCCCATCTCACCCAGCCTTATTGGAGATATTACCTTGTCTAGAGTATTATTTATACCTGAGAGATCATGGAGAGCAGGTCATGGAGTTTATGACCTTTAACCCTGTTATGTCACATCCATCTACAGGCAGAGTTCAGGCCTATCATGTCTGTCCAGTATAGAGAACCAATTGTAGAGAGAAATATGGGACAGAATGCAATCTCTTTTTTCTCCCACACTCTTAGCTTTCCTCTTGTCCTGTTCATTCCCTCGCTCTCCTGAGGGAGGTGGTGTAACAGTGACAGATCTTCATCCTGGAGGTCAGGCCCACTTCCACTGTGACCCTGGCTTCCAGGTCAGAGGTCACGAAGTGGCCACCTGTCTAAACTCTACACGGCCTCACTGGAGCTCCACGGAACCGCAGTGTGTTGGTTAGTAGCTCCCTTCCTCCTCTTGGTTTCTCGCCATTTCCAGTCATACTTTGTTGCCATGGTTTTGCTCAACCGTGTGGCTATAATCTTTTCCAAGAGTATAGATCTCCTCTCCACTCAAAAATTCCACAGTCATTTTTTTTCAATCCATCTATATTGTTGAAAAATGAATATGTGCTAAAACACAAGTATTACATTATTGACCAAGTCTGTCCCTGCCCCAGCTGTATCATGCGGAGGATGGATCAGAAATGCCACCGTGGGCCGAATCCTCTCCCCTGCACCCCCCTCTGCCAGTAACCATAGCACCACCAACAATCTGAGCTGTCATTGGCTGATTGAAGCCAGGGAGGGGCATAGGCTCCACCTTCACTTTGAGAGGATGGCACTGGATGAGGACGATGATCGGTGGGACTCCATTAAAATGTTTTCAGTACCTTGTTGCTGTTATTGCCAATTTAGCTTGTAATTATTTTGTTATTTTTTATGTTTTTTTTTGAGTGGAGGACTGTAATTTTTCACTTGTGTTTGAATTGGTCTCAAGTAAACTCACATGTAAATGCTTCATCAGCTGAATAGTATAAAAACAACAGTAATTTTGTTTCACAGACGGTATAAATTGGGGTCCATGTTGCACTAGCTAAAAAGCCCAGATTTGTACAAACGTGCTTTAATGATGGAGTAACTGCTGATTAACTGAAACAAACACTTTTAATTTCCCATCATTTTTTTCACTTCTACAGGCATAAAATATGCGATTATGAAAATGGCCAGATTGTGTTTCACTCTGCTGATTATGTAGTTAAAGCTCAGTATCCAGCTCACACCCCCACCCACCTCTCCTTGTCCCCCAGGCTGATTGTGCGTGGAGGGAACAGTTCCTTGTCCCCGGTGCAGTTTGACTCGGACCTGGACGATGTCCCCGAGCGTGGCATTGTTAGCGAGGGCTCCGCGCTCTACCTGGAGCTGACCGCGGACTCCTCCAGCATCCCGCTGCTGCTGGCGCTGCGTTACGAGGGTGAGGGGAGACCCGCGACCCCCCCCCATGCTCTGAAGCTGCCATTCCATCACCTGAAAAGGCCTTTTTCCTGGGAATGTTTTCTGAATGTTCCTGCCATGTCTTGTAGAAGCATCTCCATGGAACAGAAACACAATACATTCATGCTATGAGAATGTAAAATGCAGTATTTAAGCCCCCCCAACAGGCCCCTTCCCCCCAGGCTGCCTGCCCTCACTCTCCTTTCTGCCCCCCAGCTTTCGATGGCGAGCACTGCTACGAACCCTACCTGCCCCATGGTAACTTCAGCAGCAGTGACATTACCTTCCCGCTGGGTACAGTCGTTACCTTCTCATGCTCGCCTGGGTTTGCCCTAGAACAGGGCCCGGGGGTCATTGAGTGCGTCGACCCCAGTGACCCCCATTGGAACGAGAGCGAGCCGCTGTGCCGAGGTGCCTGTGTCGTCCATGCCGCCCACACCCCTTGCCCCCCGCCTCGCGTC
The DNA here is from genome assembly GCA_026779585.1 of Mormyrus proboscirostris. Lineage (NCBI taxonomy): Eukaryota > Metazoa > Chordata > Actinopteri > Osteoglossiformes > Mormyridae > Mormyrus > Mormyrus proboscirostris. Next base: position 4,525,441 of record JAODKF010000050.1, on the reverse strand, counting down.
TGAGACACATGTGCCGGTCTTACTCTGTCCCTTCCTTATTTCAGCACTCTGCGGGGGGGAGCTGACGGAGCCCATGGGCACGGTGCTCTCTCCTGATTGGCCACAGAGCTACGCCAAGGGGCAGGACTGCGTGTGGCAAATACACGTCAATGAGGACAAACGGATTGAACTCGACATCCAGATGTCAGTGTCAGGAAAGAATATAAAACTTTTATCGTCTGGTAACATTCAAAGATAAACGCCCTTTTACTGTGCATTATATAATAAGAACAAAAGAAATTTACGAGAGGGGGCCATTCGGCCCATCAGGCTTGGTTGGGGAGAACTTAACTAATGTATAACTAATGTATAATGTATAACTCGCTGCCTGTATTTTGTGTTTATTGTCTTGCAATATTCATGAAATGCTTTCTGTTCCCCTTCAAGCTTAAATATTCGTCACAATGATGTCCTCACTATATTTGATGGCCATGACCTCACCTCGCACGTGATTGGCCAGTACCTGGGATCACGGGAGCGTTTTCAAGTTATGTCAGGGGGGTCAGATGTAATGGTTCAGTTCCAGAGTGACCCTGACGATTCCACCTTCATCCTCAGCCAGGGATTCCTCATTCACTATCGAGGTAAGTGCTGAAAACCAGTGACAGCCAGTGTGAAATCTACTTATAATACTCTGATAAACAAGAACATGGCATCACAATAATCTTGTATCATTTCTGTCAATCAGAGGTGGAGCGTAATGACACATGTCCTGTCCTCCCTCCAATTGAATTTGGGTGGAGAAGCTTTTCCCACCCATCTATGGTAAGGGGGAGTGTGCTGACCTATCAGTGTCAGCCTGGGTATGACATAATTGGTTCTGACATAATCACCTGCCAATGGGATCTCTCCTGGAGTAACAGCCCGCCCACCTGTCAGAAAGGTAAGCTACTGAGGTTGTACATTAAATCATACCATGATGGATCCCCTGTACAGGACTTTAGCTGATAAAACTGTGGTAGCAGCAGAAGTAAAGAGTTGTTCTTCTGCCTTGAGTATGTATGCACCTGATACTTCTGCTTTACATGGAGGTGTACTGTGATTGGCTGATTCACTGCCCCCTCCCCACACACACAGCTCAGCAATGCTCAGATCCAGGGGAGATAGTGAATGGGGCACGCTCTGTACGCCCCGAGCCTGGCTTTGCCGTCGGGACGGTCGTGCGCTTCTCATGTAATCAAGGCTACCAACTGGAGGGCCCCGTTCAGATCTCATGCCATGGTCGTGACACTGGGACCCCCAAGTGGAGCGACAGAAGCCCAAAGTGTGTCTGTAAGTGGGGGCTGGGTACAGGGTTAAGACGTTACACCTGCTGTTGTGCCGTGTTTGCTCTGCATCTGTAGGTGTGCCTCGGTCAGGTTGATGTAATGTCACCATGTCAGGTCCCCAGGGTGATGTCACCTTCTCGGGCCCCCAGGTTGGTGTAATGCCACCTTCTCGAGCCCCCAAGTTGGTGTAATGCCACCTTCTCGAGCCCCCAGGTTGATGTAATGCCACCATCTCAGGCCCCCAGGTTGAAGTAATGTCACCATCTCAGACCTCCAGGGTGATGTAATGCCACCATCTCAGGCCCCCAGGTTGATGTAATGCCACTTTCTCGAGCCCCCAGGTTGATGTAATGCCACCATCTCAGGCCCCCAGGTTGATGTAATGTCACCATCTCAGGCCTCCAGGGTGATGTAATGCCTCCATCTCAGGCCCCCAGGGTGATGTAATGCCTCCATCTCAGGCCCCCAGGGTGATGTAATGCCACCATCTCGGGCCCCCAAGGTGATGTAATGCCTCCATCTCAGGCCCCCAGGTTGATGTAATGTCACCATCTCGGGCCCCCAGGATGATGTAATGCCTCCATCTCAGGCCCCCAGGTTGATGTAATGTCACCATCTCGGGCCCCCAGGTTGATGTATTGCCACCTTCTCGGGCCCCCGGTTGATGTAATGACACCATCTCAGGCCCCCAGGATGATGTAATGCCACCATCTCAGACCCCCAGGTTGATGTAACGTCACCATCTCAGGCCCCCAGTATGATGTAATGTCACCATCTCAGGCCCCCAGGTTGATGTAATGCCACCATTTCAGGCCCCCAGGGTGATGTAATTCCACCATCTCAGGCCCCCAGGTTGATGTAATGCCACCATCTCAGGCCCCCTGTATGATGTAATGTTACCATCTCAGGCCCCCAGGGTGATGTAATGCCTCCAACTTGGGCCCCCAGGGAGTTGTGTGGTCCTCTGACTTGCTCTCCCTTCCATTCTCTCCATCTCTTTCCCCCTCGCTTTAGTGAAGTATGACCCGTGTCCAAACCCAGGCGTACCCGATAATGGCTACCAGACCCTGTACAAGCACAGCTACCAGGCGGGAGAGTCACTGCGCTTCTTCTGCTATGAAGGTTATGAGCTGATTGGTGAGGTCACCATCAGTTGCATCCCTGGTCACCCGTCGCAGTGGAGCAGCCCTCCGCCTTTCTGTAAAGGTAAGCACGACGTCATTGAGATGATCTGCACCCATAGAGTTTCCACTCATTACAGAGTCTGCTGGGTGTGTTGACATGGACCTCATTCTCTTTCATCTTTATAGTGGCTTATGAGGAGCTTTTGGATGACCACAAGCTTGAGGGTAATAATCTCTGTCCACATGTTGCTGTAGATTAATAAAACATAATAAATTAAGCTGCATTCATTCCCAAAATCTCCCTGCAAAAAATAGTTCCACTATTATTACTTAGAAATATGAACAATAAACAGGGTATTCTGCTGTAGTATCCAGGACCACTGACCCCTCACACCAGATGGATGGTGAGAACATTGCCTTGGCGATCTTCCTGCCAATCATCTTGGTCATCTTCCTGATTGGCGGAATATACATGTATTACACCAAGTAAGTTGAAGTCCTGCAGGCCTGAGGTGCTACTTGTCTGGTACCTTTTCAGCATGAATGTCGTATTAAGTCCCATCACTGTGTCCTCAGCATGTGTAGGTTCCAGTGGAAGCCGCTGTTTTGGAAATCTCTCTCACACACCCACTCCTACAGCCCCATCACGGTGGAGTCGGACTTTAACAACCCTCTGTATGAGGCTGGGGTAAGACACGTTCCTGTTGGGGAACCCGCATTAATTTTGCTCACGCCCCCCCACCCCTGCCGTAGCGCCCTCATCCCACCAGCAGTGGGCACTACCCCCGTGTTCATTCTGCTCACCCTCTTCTTTTTGGTTTCCCCAGGACACACGTGAGTACGAAGTGTCCATCTGAAAACATAAAACACAGAAATGACTGGAGCGAGCTGGAGGAGTGAAGCCTGAATTAAAAAGAGAGGGGAGCACTTTTGATCTCTTCATGCCCGCTACCTTCCTCATATTTATTGCCCCGCCTCCCTGTCTTTGCCCCGCCTCCCTGTCTATGCCCCGCCTCCCTGTCTATGCCCCGCCTCCCTGTCTCTGCCCCACTCCCTGTACCTCCCCGTCCCTCAGTCTGTGCTCCATCTGTCTCATCTTATGAATGTGTATCTTATGGTCTCTTTGCCCCTGAGCACCATGTTTCTTGCTGTCCTGTACATACTGTAACAGTCTCCCAGCACTGTTGTTTTCAGTGTCAGACTTTCAATCTATAATTAGGACTGGTGCCTTAGAGAGAGTGGGATGAAACCGATAAAAGCGGTGAGGAAAAAACATGGAGGCAGCAGTACAGCTGGATTCTGCGAAAGGCACAGACAGGCAGGAAGGTTGCCACACGAACGCAGGAACAAAATGAATGTAAATATTTTGATTAAATATCGGGGCTGAAATGCATACGTAACACGTGCCAAAATCCCATTAATGTGATGTCACTGCACATTTCACGTTTGTAGCCATAGTAGTTTCTCCATGACCTGTAAAATACAAAGACAATGATGCATTTTGTTCATAGCAGTTCCTTAAAAAATATTCTGCTCGATCTTAATTTTGGAAAAAGGAATGAAAAGCAGAGTGGCAGAATGTGATCACTTTTGTGAAACTGGATGAAGAGGAAGTGCTAGAATGTTTTCACTTTTAAAGCACGCAATGATTGTATACTCTGTTGCTTCTGCTAAATCATATAATTACAATTATTATTAATATTATTATTGTTATTATGCTATTGGTGTTGTATATGCACATGTTGAAAAAAAAGTATAAAACTGGTTGCTTGCCGTGATACCGTACTGGAAAGTATTCTTTTTATTATATTATGTTTTATTTTCAGTCCAGTGAGTTACGGTTCTCTCACTGTACCAGCATACGGGTTTGGAAAAAACATTGTCATTGTATTATTGCTATTATTTATTGTCGTTTTTAATCATCAATGGCAACTGTTTATGAATTTGTTGAAATTTAAGATGAAATTAAAAAAATCTGTTGGATGGTGAAAATTGCAGTGTGTTGTGCACTGACAGGCCGCTGCAATTAAGAGCAGAAATATTGCAAACAAAGCGGATGACATGTGACCCCTCCGGCTCGTTTGGATGTAGAAATTAGAATAATATGAGGTTCACTACCAATGCCAGCTGGAATTATTTATGCTGTTAGAATAACACATGTGCACTCGCGTCGATACGCAGCCCTACAAAGTTATAATGGGTGATTATTATATTATTTGGTAAAATCAAGGCAACCATATAAAATTGGTCGTGAATATCTGTTTTCTGTCTGAATCTTAAGGCTCCCTAATGACACGATCAGGTTAAAATTTCCATATAGGCACATCCTACGGCCACTGGCAACCAAATGAACGGAGCACCTTGGATGGATTTTCTAACAAAACAAGCGTTTGGCTCAGAATTCAAAATTTGTCGTGTTTTGCGTAGTTTTTAAACTGGAGGTAGCCTGCTTGTGTTAAGATCGCACTGCGCAAGGCTTCGGCAAACCAAATGGCGACAGTGTGTGCAGCGGTGCTCCGCCACTGGTTTCGATAGTGAAATATAAAATTCAGATACTCTGCAAGTATTTATGTGATCACAGTTGCATGTGGAAAACACAAAAAGGCGATTCATGTGCGTATTGGTATTAAAAATGTAGGATATGGGTAATGACTAGTACAGAAAAATGGTTTTGAGCCTTTGACGCAGAGATAATCTGACACGGTCGATAAAATGCGATAGACACCACAACGGAGCGCTTGATATAAAATAGAGAACAACCCGTTCATTAGGCGGGCCTTCGCGGATGTCATCCAATCTTAATTCAGAAAATTCTGAACCACTGACTAATCATGGCAAGTCTGTGCAGAGTGCTTCAGGGAAATGCGTTTGATTGACGGTTAGTTCGGCCAATCAAATTCCTAACAAGCTATGGCAGTGGGTGGGCAGCCATTGTAAGTGTTCGAAGTGAAAAGAAAGAGGAAGACGTATCCCGTAAGGCTGATCTTTACCGTTTATTGACGAGATGGTGATGTCGTAGGAGGAGGTTTCTTTTTCCTCGATTCGATTTTCGTCTTGTAAGTGTTATTTTGTTGTAGATATTTATTCTGCCGTAAGACAAGGACGGCGGAGTATAAAGAAGACGACTTTTAAGGCGGTGTCGGTGAGTGTGTGCGGTGGGGCAGTCGGGCGGTTAGCCTGCTAGCTTGGCTGCTGGGGTATCAGTCCGTCTCTTTGGGCACAGTCAGCTGTAGCCTGTGGTACCCTCATGGCAGCTTATAGTGAGAGGTAGTACTGGCATCCGGTTTCTGTCACAGATTATCGTCACTGATCAGTTAGACTCCTGGGGTACACTGTTACTACCCATCCTGGTGGAAGCGCCCTCTGGGCTGTCATTTACGTGATCGCATTATCCAGTCTAAAAGCCTGGACGTAGAGTACACTATAAATCCTGCGTGGACCTAAACGATGCCTGGGCATGTACGTGAGCTCGCATTTGAAATAAAAAGGCTGCCTTTTGCATCGCTCATTACAGAGTGATGGTAAATATGGTGGTCTTATGAGGATGCTGTGTTTCCCCCCCCCTCCCCCCAGCGCCTCTGCACACCTGATGTCTGCTGAAGCCTCAACGGGGAGCCTAGCGCTGGAGTCTCTTCCTGCTTTGCCATCCCCAGGTGGGGCAGGCGACGACAAGTCGGGGGGCGGCTTGGCTGGGAGCAAGTATGTGAAACTGAATGTGGGGGGCTCGCTGCACTACACCACTGTGCAGACGCTGAGCAAGGAGGACAGCCTGCTAAGCCGTATGTGCAGCGGCGGCATGGAGGTCACCATCGACCAAGAGGGTGAGCACCACACTCTGGTGGGGGCAGAGGGGGCTGAGCTGTCTGCCTTGGGTTCAGGGACCTTCTGAGATGTGATTTCAGGTAGTACACACCAGCACAATATAAGTCACTTCATACTCAGATCGTTGGACTAGTTTGCCTCCTTACTCACCTTGTGTGACTCCTGAGTCACCTGAACACAGAGTGACTCTAGTAGATAGATATATAGATAGATATATAGATAGATAGTACTTTATTAATCCCTCGGGAAGGCTCCTCCGGGTAGTAGTACATGTGCGAGCGCTGCGGGTGGAAAGCCGGGCCTCCCCAGTTCGCTCTCTCTCTCTCAGGTTGGGTTGTGCTGGACCGCTGTGGCCGCCATTTCGGAGTAGTCCTCAACTTCCTGCGTGACGGTTCCGTGCCGCTGCCAGAGTCCCAGAAGGAGCTGGAGGAGGTTCTGATGGAGGCCCAATATTACCGGGTCCAGGGACTGATTCAGCACTGCATTGCAGCTCTCAAGGTTGGGCCCGTTCGCCCCCCCATGTACATGCATCATGATCAGAGCTGAGTGACTCTTAAGTAATATTTGATTTTTCCATAAATATTTAACCAGGCTCTCCAGTGTCCTTCCCATTCCACTCACCTTTAAGGGTGCAATGACGGTGCAGAGGTGGAAGTGGCACTGACTTTAACGGCCAGGCTGCGCCTCCAGCATCATGATCTTCCATGATGCATTTGTCCCTGCTTGTTTGGATGGCAGTTATGAAAGTGTGGTCAGCTGTCTCGTAATGATGGCAAGATTTCATGGTGCCGCCCGCGACCCCACGAGGTCACTGCGCTGTCGCTCCTGCCTTTCAGAGGAGGTCTGAGTGCTTTGAGGGCCTGTGCCGTATCCCCATGATCACGTCAGCCAAGGAGGAGCAGCGAATGATCGCCAGCTGCCGCAAGGTGAGGCGGGAGATGGGGGAGGAGGAGCGGTGAGGGCGAAGGGTCCTCAGGACTTCGGAACATTTTTGGCCTGGTCGGATCATCGCACGTGGTAACCAGAACCATGGCGGCACTGGAGAGCCTATAGTGGCTTCCCTGGAATAGTCCTGTGCCTTCATGGCCCAGCCTGTGTAACTGCACTTCTGTTTTTCAGCCTGTGGTGAAACTGCAGAACAACAGGGGGAACAACAAGTATTCATATACCAGGTATGAGTCACAGCATGTGCACCTCCAGGCTGTGTGTGTGTGTGTGTGTGTGTGTGTGTGTGCTAACACGCTATACCACAGACACTAATACACAACACAGCAGGCTAATGGCTATCCCTAACACTCTCTCACACATACACATACACGCACCACACACATCCCAGCAGGCTTTAGCGTTAGCCTGCTCCTGTATATATGTAATATGGTGGCATCAGGTGGCACTTCTCCTTCCCTCAGCAACTCCGATGACAACCTGCTGAAGAACATCGAGCTGTTCGATAAGCTGGGACTGCGTTTCAACGGCAGGGTCCTGTTTGTTAAGGACGTGCTAGGGGATGAGATCTGCTGCTGGTCCTTCTACGGCGAGGGCCGCAAGATCGCTGAGGTCTGCTGCACCTCCATTGTCTACGCCACGGAGAAGAAGCAGACCAAGGTGCAGACGTGGCTCTGGGATGGGAGGAGGGAACACAGAAGGGGATGGAATTTAACATCATTAGTGAATTAGGATTGGTTGCACGCACACAAATGGGCATTGGGTCTCAGCAGGGCAGCAGTCAGGCTCTGGTTTGGTAGTCAGGCCACGTGTGGGATCCTACTTTGATACATCACCCACCCACAGGTTGAATTTCCAGAGGCACGCATCTTTGAAGAGACCCTCAATATCCTCATCTATGAGAATGGGCGTGGCTCTGGCCCCGGGGGTCTGGCCCTGCTGGAGTCTGGGGCGGCAAGCTCCTCGCCGGGCGCCGGCCAATCAGAGGAGGATGGCGGTGGGGGTGGAGACCGCAGGGTGCGGCGAATCCATGTGCGGCGGCACATCATGCACGACGAGAGAGGGCATGGTCTCCAGACCGTTTACAAGGACTGAAGGCGAAGGAGGAACAAGCCGAGAATAAACACAAAGCACTCAGACTGTGGAAGGGTGGTGCCACAGAGAGAAGGAAGCAGTTGACAGCTTCTCCCTCAGAGGGAATCGGGCATGAGGGTGGCCTGCTGCTTCACTGAGTACATGGGCAGAGACCGTGAATTAACTGGGACCAGGCTAAAAACATCTCAAATGGAAATTTGTTTCGAAGTTTCATTTTATGTATGTTTACATGTGTATGTGAGTTCATTTCGGAACGTTTTATTCGTGTATTTATTGTTTTTATTTATTCTGATTTTTTAAAATAAATGCACATTACAAATTAATAATTTAATGTCACTGTAATTTTAGCATTTCTACGGAAAACAGTCAGCTTCTTCTGAGGTACGGTGTACTTTTATCGTCGAACCAAAAAAATGACCCTAACCTGCCAACAGTGACCTGCGCTCATTTTGTTTGTCTTACCCGCGTTTCGGTACGGAAACACTCTAAATAAAAAAGGCTTTGTAATAGTACTATCTTGTCGTTTTTGAGTGTAAACCCGCTGTCGTACCTGGACGCCGGACTGCTGACGTGCAACGTCACGCCTTCCTGGAGCGCGTGGCCCGCGCATGCGCGCTGCAGCCATCTGCGCAGCGCGGGAGGTTGGACGTAGCTGACCCGCTGCGGGTTTAATACAGGCAAGCATGGCGCCCCTCCGGCTCCAGGTGCGAAAGTTCGTCTCCAAGCAGTTGCGCAACTGTCGGGATCTCAGGTACGACAAACTGCAATTTAAGATATTTGTTTGTCTGTGTAGTATTAGTTACTGCGACAGCCTCATTGTACGGCAGCCTTGGAATGGATCTCCGCTATGAAAGCGCGACCGAATCCACGTATTATTTTATACGCAGGACTGGAAATTAATCAAGCCCACTCACCATTGGCGGGTAATATATACTGAGAACAAGTACAAAAAACTGAACATTAGCCCGCTGGCTAGTGAAAAAGAAGAACTGCATGTCGGACTGCAGTTTTTTAAATGAATTAGCCAAGTTGACAAGTAGGAAATAAATTCTTAAGTTCCAGCACTGATTATATAGTTTCCTAATTAGGGAATTAAGGTATGGAGAAGTGTGTGTGTTGTACTGTGAAGTGCCAATGCGTCGGGTTTCACGTCGCGCTGATGTGTATATAGTGTTTTATGGTTTTGTCTTATACTCTCCAGCAAACTCAGCCAGCGCATAATCAATCAGCGGTATCTGCAGCATGTGGGCCGGGACTCGCTGAGCAGCGAGGAGCTGCAGCTGCTGAAACGGGCCGTGGAGGAGGAGCTGCTCAACATGGAGGTGGGAACCGCGTAACGTCACTCTCTAACCAGGGTGGCTCAGGGTTTGAGCTGGCCTGTGTTTCAAATCCCTGTGACTGGCCTCCGTCAAGGGCATCTTTTTAAATTTAATGTGTGTGTGTGTGTGTGTCATATATGTATGTAATTACACTGTATGTGTCATCACTGAAAATGCACAACCGATTCAGGCAAACGGTTACAAAAGGAGCATTTGGTATGAAGGTCCTTTTTAAACTATGCAGGCCGTACTTTAACTGGGTAAAACTTATGGCGTAATTTAAATGTGACTTCTCTAACTTTGTGACAAAGAATTTTAAAGTTAAGGACCATACTCTGTTTCGAGGAATATGTTGCCCACACCACTACAGTATGATATAACATGAAGGACAGAGACAATATTCTGCTAAAAAGTGCCCTTTTTGTTCTTAGAGGAGCGAGGTGAAAAATATATTGTGCCCACAACAGAATGACAGGGGTCATTACGTGGTTCAGTATAGATGAAGGAGCATAGTAACATGAGGAGTTAGTAACATGACAACAAGCGATGGCATCAAAAACAATTGAGTATTCCTTCAGAGATATTGGACCACCATAAACATTAAGGGACTCCGAGTAATTATACAGCAGACCACTGGAATTAGTCAGCTGATCAACAAAAATTATATTTTTGTCCTAGTTCTCGAAAAGACTTGTGTTTGTAAACAGTTCTCTCATTATTCCAGATCACGGGCCAGTTGTGTGGCCCGTGTACGTTTTTGTGTGTTGTCACTACACAAATGGTGCTGTGTGTGGCTCAGTGGGATGTGCCTCTGTGTCTGTAATTAAGAAGGCCGCCGGTTCAGGCCCGGCCTTGGCACGTCTGCGGGTCCTTGAGCAAGGCCCTTAACCCCCTGGGTGGTGCTATGGGTGGCTGCCCTTCATGGGTAGCTTGCTCTCACTTCCAGAGAGCAAGTTGGGGGAGGTATAAAGAGAATTTTCCCACAGGGGCTAATAAAGTATTATTATAATTTACTCGCAGGGGTGTTTATGTCAATCTGGAGGATTAAAGGTCATGTCCACCAGGGGGCAGTGCGAGAAAACCATGTTGGTCGGCTCCTTCGTTTCCAGACTCACTTGACTATAGACTATAAGAGGTTGTGGCATGAAATGTTGTACACTCACTTGCTAATTTTGTGACATGGCTGCACCATTCTCTGTATTCTACCCACTGCTCCACATTGTATTGGTACTTTGCTCTGCCACGTGTCACTTTTCTACCTCGTGTTGAATGTCACACTGAAAAGGAGCGCTCATTACAATTGGAAAGCTTGCTAAGCTTTTCGTTTCCTATACAAATATAACAAAACATAAATATCACACTTTCAGTGAATTTTATCACCAAGGTTTCTAAATATCGGAACAGTATTTGAAAAGTTGAGAAGTAAGAAATTCACGTATGAATTTTGTTGTACTTTATACACTGTATTTTGTATATATCTTGGTACGTGGAGCAAGCTGGCTTGCGTGGGGTATTTGGCTGTGTGGCTCAGGGTTCGGGCTGGCCTGTGTTTCAGCATCTGCTTGAGATCAGGAATTGTGAGGTGAACAGTCTTCATGGACACTGCAGCTGTAATGTAGTGGCAGTAATTACAAGCAAGTCACCACTGAGGTACCCTGAGCAAGGTACTGTCCCCAAGCACTGCTCCCCGGGTGCTGAATTAGTTGCCCCCTGCTATGTCACAAAAGTCAAATATGGGTTAAATGCAGAGGACACATTTCGTTGTTGTGCACTGTGTGCTGTGCTGTGGTGTGTTAACAATGACCACTGATCACCAAATTCTTTTCTTTAAATCTTAATTAGTGACAGATACCTGTAAGCAGTGTTTTACCATGACTTTTTGTAGGACAGCAGCAGTGATGATGAACCTCTCAGTAGGAAGGTGTCTAAAAGGAAGAGACGGGAGGATGAAGAGGAGGATGAGGAGCATGCAGAAGAGGTGGCAAAGGTGAAGAAGTCTCGACTGGAAGAAACACCCCCAGGTAGGTCTGGCCCCCTCCTGTCCTGAGGAGGTATGTGCTACAGTGCTACTGTCCGTGTTTGTGGTTACCACTCCAGCTTTTGCTTTCGCAGACTCTCCAGATTCCGGAATAGAGAGAGCAGCCAGGGAGCCCCAAGGTGGTGGAAGGAAAGAGAGAGATGAGGAAGAGAGCAGTGAAGCTGGGAGTGAGGAAGAGGAGGAGAGAAAACCGTCCATAGCAGCGGCCGCCAAAAGGAAAGAGAGAGATGAGGAAGAGAGCAGTGAAGCTGGGAGTGAGGAAGAGGAGGAGAGGAAACCGTCCATAGCAGCGGCCGCCAAAAGGAAAGAGAGAGATGAGGAAGAGAGCAGTGAAGTTGGGAGTGAGGAAGAGGAGGAGAGGAAACTGTCCATAGCAGCGGCCGCCAAAAGGAAAGAGAGAGATGAGGACGAGAGCAGTGAAGCTGGGAGTGAGGAAGAGGAGGAGAGGAAACCGTCCATAGCAGCGGCCGCCAAAAGGAAAGAGAG
>JAODKF010000050.1:4497539-4508332 GCA_026779585.1 Mormyrus proboscirostris | reverse complement strand
TTCCTTTCAAAAGACTGAATTAGCAGTAAGCTTATTCTTACTGCATTGATCGGCTTAGCCAAAGTAAGTGTACCTACTTAAACATATATGATGGCAGCATTCATGCAATTTGAATATTACTGAATATACTGTGATAAAAGTTGACATAACAATAAACCACGTTTTCCAGCCTAAACTGTTAGTTATAATGTTGGGCGGTTTTTTTTTTTTTTTTTTTTTAAAGAGAAAGAAAGAAAATATGATTTAAGCTGCACTTTGTGACGATGTCAGTTAGGGGTGGTCACTGATGATGTCATTTGGCTCCGGTACTATTTTTTTTATGCCAGTGGGAAAACCAACACGAATGAAGTACCGTACTTTCGGTACTTTATGGAAGTACCGAAAATGCCGAAAGTACGGTACCTGGTGCGGTGGAAAAACGCCCTATTGCGTTCCCTCCGAGGCAGCCTCTGTCGGAACCGCACAGCGTGACCTGTTATGCTGGTGAGCCCAGCTCTGTGTACTAAACCTAACTCTACTTTTCCGCCATCCTTCTCCTGTGATCATCCACGAGAAATTAAATGTTGGCTGTCCGCTAATTTTCTCAAACTTAATAGTAATAAAACAGGGTCTCCTAAATGTTACTTGACAGTCTTTTTTTAACAGATGGCAATTTCATTGTTCCTCCATCCCCCCAGGTCTGGGTGTCATCCTGCATAGTACATTTTCTTTTGAAGTTCATATTAATATTACTCCAGCCACACATTTTCACCTACGCAATCGATTGTCTACATCTACCTCTTACATCTAATAGCACTGCTATTCTTGTACATGCTCAGATTATATCTCGCATTGATTACTGCATTATCATCCTCTCTGGTATTCTACATAGACTCCTCCACAAACTTCAAATGGTTCAGAATCCAGCTGTCCATACTGGTTTGGCACTTTTGGTACTGGAACCTTCGGTACTGGTACTCGCCTGGAAGTCAATGGAAAAGTGAAAGTACCAAAAGTACCGTACTTTGTGTGCTGGAAAAGCGTCCTAAGTGTTCTTTCTCCATCAGTGTTACTATGCCTCTCTCAATACTTACATAATATTGATTCTTTTCCTATCTTCAAATTCTACCTCAAAACATATTTTCTCCCCACACTTGCTTATTCTGTAATTTGAACCCTGAATACACCCAACAGCTAATTCCACCAAATGTAATATTTTGTATATCCTCCATGATTTTTTTTTAATACACAAATAGAATGGCATTTCAGACGAGCTTTAATATCACCACAGTTTTGTCTTCGTAAGGCTTTAGTCTAAAGGCCAGAGATGTGTTCATGCTTACCAGTGTTGTGTGTATTTGTGTGTGTGGTGGGCATACTTCTCTATGGCCTGACTTCCCCCCCACTAAACCTTTGAAGATAGTACTGCTAAAGAATTTCTTATAGAATTAAGTGATGATTAGGTACTTTTTTTTCTAAGTAAGCCAAGTGGAGCTGTTTGGGGTAATATTGATTCTTTTCCTATCTTCAAATTCTACCTCAAAACATATTTTCTCCCCACACTTGCTTATTCTGTAATTTGAACCCTGAATACACCCTACAGCTAATTCCACCAAATGTAATATTTTGTATATCCTCCATGATTTTTAAGAACAGCACCAGTTCATCTAGGCATGGATTAAAGAATTCGTGACATGTCACCACATTTGCCTTTCTCTATTGCTGGAAAATAGGCTCTTTCAGAGCCTGGATGCTGGATGGAGAATGATGCTCAGCCGGTCTTTTCAGAACGTCCCACAGGTTGAGGGTGGGGGACTTGCTTGACCACTGAATCATTTTCACCACGTAGCACTGGCCTTGGATGCATGTTTTGGGTTATTGTCATGCTGAAAAGCAGAATATGCTTTCGGTCGTTATGTTGAAAGAGTGCCTGGCGACCCACAGCACAGAGAGATGGTAGCGCCTTGTCTTTCGGTATTTCCCAGTACATCTGTGAATTTGCAATACCGTCAGCAAAGTGCAAATCCCCGACACCTGCAGCACTCATAGACCGCCCCAAAAGAACAGACCCACCACCATGTTTTACTGAGGGTAGCATGCATTTTTCATCGTACTCCTTGCCCTTGTTACGCCATGTAGTTTGGATGCCAGTAGTTCCAGATAGATTTACCTTGTCTCATGAATGCTAAGTATAGAGTCCCATTACTTTTCACCATTGTCAACATAAGCCCTGACAAATGCTACACGGGCCTTTTTCTGCCTGGCCTTTGAAAGTGGCTTCCTTTTTGAACAACACCCTTGCATGCCATTTCTTTGCAGAGGAAATCGTATTGTGTGACGGCCAGGGGAGTGTCTAGCCGTCCCAGGTCCCCTGGAAAAATGTCACCTTAAGCTCCCTGCTCAGGTTGGCGCTGACAGTCACTCAGTTGATTTTGCCGAGTGGGTGGATTTTGGGGCCCCTGCAAAGTACTGGACCCCCTGAATCTCATGGTATCCTCTGACGCCCCTGGTCCCAGGAAACAGTCACCTCAGTTTGGCTTTCTACTGCTTTAGCTCACTATGATGAACTTTGCATGGCGATTTTCTCTTCTGTTAATTAACTCTTCTTATCACAAAACTCTCAGGTCTAGACAGTCCGGACATCTCAGAGAGGTTACAAGAAGTTCATCCTTTTTGAATTTCTGATTAATTTTCTTGTAGTTTTTTCTGTAAAGAAACTACTTTCTTTCTCGAGTCACTTCTCTTTCATGTGGTGCCGTTATCGTCAGCATTCAATGGGAGGGGATTCTGCTTGTTGATACATTCTTAATTGTCAGGTGGCCGTAAGAGTAAAGAGACGTCTGTTGAGTTCCTGTTAATTAGCATTTTTTCAAGCTTTATTCCTAAGACCTTCATTGGTGGTGTACTCACTTTTGCACCATGATCGTAAATCATTTTATTAAAGAAATTCCAATTGTGTTTTATGTCCAGACATCTCATTTGCAACCAATAAACCAGATTTGCTAGAATATTTTATGGCATATGTTTCCATAAAAGTATTCTAAAGAGAGACTGATGATTTTCTCATTCATGCTAGGCATTGTATGAAGTCTGCCTTCCAGGCAACATAAATGTCAAAGGTGCCTAATTTGACAACCACCCCATCAGGATTACTAGGGTGTCATTCTTTCCATTGTTTTCTAAAAGAACAATAAATGCTCTGCTTGGTGATCCTAAAACAAGCAAGCACCACCTGAATGGAGAAATTGATTGTGTAAAGTCTATTGAAGCTCTCACTGGAGATAACAGAGCAGCTACTCTCTAAGCTTCCATAGCTCTTCCTCTGATGCCCTTTGTTGGACACCCCTTTTCTGTAAAATCCATGTTGTCATTCCCTTTGATGACCCCGGTCATTCTACTCAAGTACACACCTTCATGTGGCATCACTAAGGTAATTGTTTTGAAACAGGCCCATGTCTAAAAATCCAGATATTCCAGTTTTGAAAGTGAGAAAATGCAGCATAGAGACACAATGGAAACACAGAAACATTAAGCTTGCCCTTTGAGAAACCAGGCATTGCAGTTCGTATTGGTTCGAATGAGTCACTTGTGTATGACTTTTAAGCCGTCCTGAGTCTAAGTCAAACAGCCTCGCTGATCCCAGGAGGCCACATTCACATGCACAGGAGGAGTATCGGTGCAAAGGTCAACTGATGGCACCCAGGAATGGGAGGATGGAAGGAATGTGCTTCCCTAACGTGCCAGATGGTAAAAACTACCTTTTGACCATCTTTGTCTGTGCGTCAGGGCAATCTGTCTTCACAAGCAGGTAAAATTCGAAAAGCACAATTGAGCACAAAAGAACGAGAGCAGAGGCTATGAATGGGAATGTTTGTAGGAATTTGTCAGCTCTTATATAACAGTAGAGAATATATGTGTAGCTTTGCCATGATTCAAGTCTTCTGTTTTGCAAGGTGAACAAGGCTGACAGCTGATATACCAATGAGTGGTTTTCAGTTACAGAGAAGAAATTCTGTCTGGTTTTGTATTTTTTTCCTCACAGTGCACATTCAGCGCAATGCTCACAACACAATGAAACGCTAATTTTTAAATGTATAATGCAAAGTGGTGGCATTCATGTGGAAGTCTTCTAACTGCAGAAGTATTGCAGGTGAAATTATCATCAATATTGTTACTGTTAGGTGCTTAAGCTGGGTGCAGAGAAGGGTCTGGCTGCAAATCCATGGTGAAACAGATCCACTGACAGACCGGAAGTCTACTGTCATGCCAGTTGCATTTTATTGTTTATTCAACATAGCAAATTTTTGTTATTTGTTTTTTATGTATATATATATATATTGTATATTTTATCATATGTCAGCACAACACAATAAAACAGAAGAGAATGACGTAAATTCATGTATCTAAACAGGCATATAGCAAAAGCTGAACATGGCTACTGAAGCAGATTACACAAGAATGAAGAATACTGGAAGCATCAAAACCAAATTGGACATAAAATGTTTCCACGTTTTATAAAATACTTTCTCTGTGCAGTATAACACACACACATTGAAATACGACTTAAGCAAATGCATATTTGATGGGACTTTATCTGAAATCCAGTTAACAAGAATATTATTTTTTTGCACAGAATGTTAACATACTGTAAAATTTTCCCTTATATCCGCAATTATCCGCAATAAAATTTGATATCCCAAGCAACATGTATAAAGAATCACACTCTACAGCGACAGATAAAATTTGGTTAATTTCTTGCACAATAATGTGCCAGATTGCTGAATTTTACTGCAAGTCTACAGGCAATGAGTGAGGCTACCAGTGTCTACTTCACAGTTATGACATTGGTGGGGGGTTACTGTCAAACTTATGGCATAGGCGGGGGGGCTATGTGAGCTCTGCGCAGAATGTTAAATTGAGTCACTTTAACTCTGTTAGAGACACCTGGTTTTTACTTTTTTCCAGACCTCATTCGTTCACCATCTGTTATCCCAGCAACGCGTTTCCCTTTCCAGTGTTCCCTTTAAGTGAAGAGTGCTTGCAGCATTAAACCCTTTGAATATATCCTAGAGAGAACTTATCCGGTATTGCCGGATTGAAGCAGTAGGAGCTGTCTCTTTATATGTGAGACATTTTGGATATTAAGGACAGTAGTGTCCCTCCTGGCAAAATCCCTTATTTTTAAATAACAGGAAAATGTCATAATGTGTAATATATTTCTTGCTAGTTGGTTAAAAGACATGAGTGGATCCATCTAATAAATCAGGTACTCTCCAAAGTTGACTCCTGATACCTGTATTACACAGCAGGATGTATGAGAGGGGTCTGGCTGCAGGCCCACTGTGAGGCATATCCACTGACAAACAGGACAGGAGCAGATTGCGGCGGACAGTTAGGGCAGCAGAACAAATCATTGGTGCCCCCCCTGCCCTCCCTCTAGAACCAGGAAAACGGCAAGAAAAATCGTCACTGACCCATCACACCCTGACACTGTCTTTTTGAACTCCTCCCCTCTGGCAGACCCTTACAAACCTCTGACTTGCAACATTAATCTACACCTGTTTCCATGCCTGCTACACCCTGCTCCACTCACAACACACCTTTGAACTGAATCTAAGACATACTATACACTTTTCACCTTGTATTTTGTTTGCATTTTATGTACATTGTTCTGTCTTTAGATAAGATGTCCTTTATATTGTATTTAATCTGTGCTGTTTTGTTCTATTGTATTGTACCAGAGAGAGACCAACTGCCGGAAGCAATTCCTTGTGTGTCAAACACACGCTTGGCCATTAAACCTGACTCTGATTCTGAAATCACGTAGAGAACCCTTTAGTTGCTCAAATTCGAAAGTTACTGTCAGTTGTTCCTGGTAAGAAGTCTGGGCGTATCACACACTGGGGTAAAAACAGAGGTAGTTTGAGACCTTCTGTCTGGTTTTCCAACCATCCACCATGTTTAATCGCATTACCACAGGCTAACTGTAGAGACTTCCTGCCACAGCCTGTGTGCTGTGTCTTGCACGTTGTCAGCTTCTCTGTTGGTTGGCTCTGGCTTTGAGGGGCAGCTCAGCACTGATAGTACTGCACTGCAGTCGGGAATTTTCCCAGCCACAGAAACCTAATTCCTTTGCTAACTGCAGCAACCAGGCAAGTTTTATGCGCTGAATTTATTCACTTCCCTTAATTTCAACTACCTCTGTAAACCTCGTCCTACTCGACATGGTGGTGGTCTTGTTTTAACAGAATCGGACGTTTACAGTTTACAGTTGAATATCTTACATTTAAATTACCCTGCTCTGTTGCAGTATTGCTGATTAACAGTCCAATAAAACATAGTCCTACATTTCTCTCTGAACTCCTTACCACCTGGCATCTGCTATTTTGTGGTGATGTTAATATTTATGTTGATCAACCTGACTTACACCACGTTACAGAACATGTCTTTCTCTACTCACTGTAAAAGACACACACTTGACTTAGTGTGCTCCTCTGGTTTGTCTATTTCCAAACTTAGCTCCTCTGTTTTCCCATTCTCTGACCATATGACAATCTAGCTTTCTTTTCCTACTATATTCTCATCACCTGGATAAACGGCATATCTCATTTCGTAACACAAATTCTGTTGTCATCCATTCTATCCCAAGTTATTTTGGCAGCACTACCCATGAAATGTACCTCTCCTGATGAACTTGCCTTCATTCTCAACACTTCTATCAGACTCATTAGATTCTATTGCCCCATTGAAAACCAAATTGGTGTACTTCGCCACCCCTGCCCCTTGGTAAACTCCCAAGCTTCATTCCATGAAACACAAAGGCCGTAGACTTGAGCAACTACTCAAGAAAACCCACATTACCGTCCATGTTGAGGCCTACAAAGAGCCCATGACTTGCTGCCAAATCTATCTACTACTCCAGTCTCAAGAACTGCAATAGTAGGAACCCACGTCATCTGTTTTCTATTGTCAAGTGACTATTCAAAAGTCCCGATCACAATATTTCTGCTACCTTGGTAATGTGTGATGTTTTCCTTGAGTTTTTTTATTCCAAAATTTATGGTATCTATGCCTCTTTGGACACAAACCACTGAAATGCTGATTCAGTATTTTTGTTCTCTCCCAGGGTCCCAGCTTCAACTAACCGTCTAACTTCTCTTCTGTCAGTGCTTCTGAGGTCTGTGACATAATCACTGCTGCTAATTCTGCGACTTGGTCACTCGGCCTTCTTGCTACACCTATAACAAAGTAATGTTGGTAACATTTTACTTGAGGGTCATGAATAATGTAGTAGTGCGTGTTTACTTAATGCATCAATTAACCAGTAACTAAGTGTTAAAGTACTGATCCCATGCTCATTCATCATTAATAAATCATGACAGTTCCTGTATTTTATGAGGAAACCTATATTTGTTCATGATTTGTTCTTAAGTAGTAAATGAGTTAAAGTTTTGTCCTCTCAAGTGGTCTTACCTTTATAAACTAATTAGTTAATCAATATAGTGCCTGAATGGAATACAGGAACTGTCATGGTTCATTAAGGATGAACAAGAATGGAATCAGTATGTAACTAATGCTTAGTTACTGGTTAAGTAATGCATGAAATTGGCATGTATTACTATGTTGTTCATCTCCCCTCAAAGTGTTACCAAAATATCTCCTGATCCATTATACATGGTGTTCTTCAGGGTTCTGTCCTTGGGCCACTGATCTTCATTATTTACCCTCTAGGCAAGATCATTCTCCGTTTTAACCTAAATTTCCAGTTGATATTTCCAGATATCAAGGAGGCCAAGACCCTCCCTCAAAGGGTAAGAGACACAAGGTAACCATTTTAAGATGTGGTTTCTTCTTAGCCCATATAAACTAAGCAAACTATGTAGGTTCTTGATAGCTCTGTGTGAGAATATAACAGGGACCATCTGAATGGGATAAAGTGACCTATGAAGAATGTTTTTTTTTAACAGAGCCAAATGACCCAACTAAGAGATAGGAAGAATATTCCATCTAACTAAGTACAGCCAAATATGTTCAAATAGGGGAGTGAAATTTGTTGTATACATTTGGTTCCAAATACACAATGCCATCTGGGGACTATTTGAAGGGGATGGAAAGAGAGGTCTTAGGTTCTTGTTTCATACAGCCCAGAAGCATCACTTCCAACTTGTCAAAGTATATTCGAAATCCTGAGAAGGCACCAAACTTGTCAATGGTCTCAGTAAGAATGGAGATGGATAGTTCAGGCTTAATCAAGAAAATCAGAATATCATCTGCATAGAGGGTAATCTGATGTTGTCTATCCGCATCATTTAAACCATGTGTCAGGGTTTGTTTTCACTACTTCAGCAAATGTCTCTATGGCTAAGGCAAAAAGTAAAAGTGAGAGAGGGAAACCTTGTCTCACACCTCTCTGAATGTGGAAATTGGGGAACCGCAAACCAAGAGTAAACCCAGATGACAGAGGGTCATTATAGTCTTACTTTGATTTGATGAATGATTCACCTAGACCAAATTTATATAGTGCATGAAAAAGGTATGACAATTTAACAAGGTCAAATGCTTTCTCAGCATCTAACAAAAAAACCATCCTCTCTACTGACTGCTGTTGAAAAATCTGTATTGTGTTCAGTAATCTATGCATGTTATTAGAAGATCGGCAACCTTGTCACGACAGGGCATGGTGCAGGCAGGAAGAGTGCAACAATCCACTTGTGGCTCCGAGACAACCAAGAGTATATTGAATTAAACGGACTATGAGGGGTCAAACACTAACAGGGACCAGTGCAACAAAGTGCAGGACCAAGCAAGGGAACAAAGCATTCAACACACAGGAACAGAACACAATGAACAAAAGCTAGCCCTTACAGTAAATGTACTGATAACGAGGACTAACAAATCAGAGGTGTGAATCATCAAAAACAACCAATCAACAAGGCCTTGGAACAACAAGACACAGGTGAAATAACTTTACAATTAACAACTAGGAACTCTAAGAACCACTGAAACTAGAAAACCTAAACCACAAACCGGGACGACTACACTAAGACAATAACCAGGAATTTAAAATATAAAGAGGACTAGAAGTGAACCAGACACAAGTATGGAAAACCTAAGACAGGGAGACAAATAGGAAATAAACTGTTGAAACAGAAAATCAATAAATACATAATAGCAAATGAGACTGTCCTCAAACCCATGGCTGATGTGTTAAAGCCCAAAGGTCTAGTACAAAGACAGAGGAATGACCAGTAACACCTGCTGGCCAAGTAGGCAAGACACGTGAAGGGCAAGGACGGACGGGCACTGAACCTGACAAACCCTTAATGAAACCCATTTGACCTTCACTAATCAGAAGAGGAAGTAACCCTTCCAGCCATATCACATGTATCTTGCAGAGGAGATTCAGATCTATATTTAATAGAGATACAGGCCTATAGGAGTCATAGTTCTCAGGCTGTTTGCCCTTCTTCAAGATCAAAGAAATATTTGCCTCCCTCATAGATGTAGGAAGACCATCTTTTCCAAATGAGTCATTGAATATATCTAGTATGGGTCCACCAGGATATCCTGAAGCACTTTATAAAATTCACTACTAAACCCGTCAGGTCCTGGTGTAATCCCAGATTGCAATCTTTTAATATCCATAAATACGTCTTTTCTAGATACGGGGGTATTAAGAGCAGATTTCTGATTCTTTGGCTTGACTGGGAATTTAAGAGAGGAGAAAAAAGTGTCCGTTAGTTCTGGAGAATCCAAATGCAACTATCTATGGTGATTTATATCAATTTTTATTGAAGCACTTAAAGGTATCATTAATGGTAGTCGTGTCATAAAAAATCGGGTTTTGCATCTGTAATTAAAGAAATTAAAGAAACTTTGAAGCTTTTTTTTTTCTTTGTCAGATAAGGTAATTCCATGCTTTGTTGCCGTATTCATCAAGGTTTACTTTAGCTCATCTGATTTTCCGCTCTGCATGTTTTGTAAAGAGGGAGTCCAAGGCAGAATGGTTTCCTTGAGGATGGGTTTGTTGTATAATCTCTTTCAGCCTGTTTGCTTTCTAAGATCCCACATTTTCATTTTGCCTGCGCCTCCTACTAGACATATAAGATATCATGAGACCTCTTAAGAAGACTTTTGCACTTTCCCATAATAGTGATGGGTCTTCTGCAAACGCCAAGGTAATAGATAAAAAAAAGATTGAAAGTCTTCTGTAAAATACGATACAATTGTGGAGCTCTGTAAGCGGACGCTCTGCAGCCTGCCGTAGGTCTTTCTAGATTTGGTAATAATAGATAACCTGCTCCTTGCGATTGAAAGAGGCGAGAAGGGTTGTAAGAATTCAGTAGATCTCTAAGATAGTCTGGTGCAAGGCCATTCAGTACTTTACAAGTTAACAGCAGTATTTTGTGGCCAAACCAAGACAACTGGAAGCCAGTAAAGGAAGCATAGAACTGGGCTAATGCGATAAAAAAAATAGTTTTTGTGAGAACTCTGGCTCCTCCATTTTGTATCAGCTGAAATTTATTTAAGGCTCCAGACAGATAAACAGAAAGGGGAGTGTACAGTAATCCAGTCTAGAAAATATAAAGCCTTGCATTAGTCAGTCAAAGCACTTTCCAAAGACTGGCTATTTTCCGTAGATGGTAGAACACAATTCTAGTAATACTTCCTATGTGAGCATTGAAACATAGACCTCTGACCACTGTGTTAGGCTGAGTAGGATGACCACCAAGACCCCTGACCACTGTGTTAGGCTGAGTAGGATGACCACCAAGACCCCTGACCACTGTGTTAGGCTGAGTAGGATGACCACC
>JAODKF010000050.1:4479577-4491419 GCA_026779585.1 Mormyrus proboscirostris | reverse complement strand
ACCTTTGAGATTGACAACACCTGGTCTTTCCACACAATGACTGTGAACAGTCCCTGACACTGTCAGGTCTCAGCTTGCCAAAGGGGGCAGTACAAGCTATTAACTCTCCAGGGTGCCCAAACCTTTGCAGTCACCATTATTTGGTTTTCTGTTATTTTGAAAGTGTAAATGATGAAAATAAAAACTTTTTTGACATATTATAAGAATGTCTCATCTGCATTTTGATGGCTTTTGGGGATGTTCCCATCTTCCCTTGGCTTCTGTATGCACATTAATACACATTTTTACTTGGGTGCCCGAACTTTCGATCTCCACTGTATAACATTTGCCAGTCGGCAAAAGTGTGAAAAGGTTGTGCCCAGGGTGGGCTGGATCACAGCGGATGTTCCTGGCTTTGCAGTTATACTTAGTAGTTACTGCCGTGAGGCAGTGATCCTCTGGGCTGCTTTGATGATGCTCTGGATGGCCTTCTTGTACTCAGAGGTACTGTCTGGGTCCCATGCTGCAATGCAGTATATTATGATGGACTCCATGGCACACTTATAGAAGCTGATCATCAGTTGTTGTGAAAGTTGTGCTTCCATCAGGCTTCTCAGTAAGTGAAGCCTCTGAAGTTCTTTTTTGGCCATGGCTGTTGTAGGTCACGGCTGATTTAGACACCAAGAAATCTAAAGTTCTGGACAGACTCCACCTTCTCGCTGCTGATGTTGATAGGACGGTGGTCC
This sequence comes from Mormyrus proboscirostris, assembly GCA_026779585.1. Taxonomy (NCBI): domain Eukaryota; kingdom Metazoa; phylum Chordata; class Actinopteri; order Osteoglossiformes; family Mormyridae; genus Mormyrus; species Mormyrus proboscirostris. The sequence continues at coordinate 4,490,694 of JAODKF010000050.1, read as the reverse complement.
TTGTGTGTCAATCCCCTAAAGTCCAGGATCAGCTCCTTGGTTTTCTTCAGGTTGAGGGCAAGTTTGTTGTCCCGGCTCCAGCTCTCCAGGTTCTCAACCTCATCGCTATAGGCTAACTAGTTTGACATCAGGCCTATCACAGTGGTGTCATCTGCAAACTTGATTACAATGTCGGAATCATAAATGGGTTTGCAGTCGTGTGCGAAGAGGGAGTATAACAGAGGACTTGGCACAGAGCCCTGTGGTGCTCCAATGTGTAGTGCTGATGCAGTGGAGGAGTGCTTGCCTATGTGTACAGTCTGTGGTTTGCTCATGAAAACGTCCAGAATCCAATTAGACAGGTATGTGTTGAGGCTCAGGTTGATGCTAAGTTTTGTAGCCAGCTTGTTTCGGGTGATGGGGTTGAAGGCATCGCTGTAGTCAATGAACAGCATCCATACATAACTGTCTTTCTGTTCCACATACAATAGGGCAGTGTGAAGGGCCAGTGAGGCAGCGTCCTCAGCTGACCTGTTTGCCCTGTAAACAAACTGGTGCTGGTTCCCGAAAGGTGGAATGTTTTTCTTTATGTGAGTTAGGACCAATCTTTCAAAGCACTTCATGATCATGAGGATCAGGGCCACTGGACAATAGTCATTCAGGGACCTGTCCACTGCTGGTTTTGGAACAGGGATGATGGTAGCAGTCTTGAGGCAGATGGGAACGACGGCCTGTCTCAGATGTTGAACAGGCTGGTGAACACTGGTGCAGCCAAATGTCCCACACAGTGCTTCAGGACCCACTCTGGAACCTCTTCCGGGCCAGCAGCTTTGTTGGGGTTGATGTGGCTTAGGGTCCTTCTCACCTTGTGTGGTGCCAATGTTAGAGAAGATGATGGGCAGTGGTGGCCTGGTAGTGGGTTGTTGAACCCTGAGAAGAAGTGGTTCAGCTTGTCAGGGAGAGATGGGCGAACTCCATTTGTTAGGCTGCTGCTGTTGGCTTTGTAGTCTGTGATGGACTTTATGTCACATGCAACAGGAGTCTGAGCTGTTGAAGTGCTGCTCTATTCACATTTTATAGCGGTGCTCTGCCTCTCTAATGCAGTGGGGAAGCCAGAAAATCATCAGTGGAGTGGCCAGGATGGGACCAGAGGCACCTAAATATGAATATAAGGCACCTTGAAAATAAGGGAATATTTAGGTTAGATGCCTCCCATGTGTCTTGCAGCTGTAGAGAAAAGTTCTGCCTCTAGAGAAATTCTGGGCAAGAAAAAATGCCACAAAAATGTAAATATTCCAGGGGTGGCCAAAGGGGTGACCAGGTTTCTGTCTAAGGTGGCCACGGTCACCCCTTGCCAAAGATCCGCATATGATGCCCAGATTGGACCTTGGTTTTCCTGAGTCCCCCAGGCGAGAAGCATCGTCATGTACCTCAACAGTTCTTGAACATCTCGGTTCATCCAAGGTTTCCTGTTTCTCTGTTCATCCAAGGTTTCCTGTTTGGGAATATGTGTGTGGTCCTAGCAGTGATAACATTCTCCATAGAGAAGGTGATGTAGACTAACACAGAGAAGACACAGGCTTTTAGGGCTATGTGGCTGTCCAGAGTGGCTTCTTCTATAAACAAGTCCCAGTTTGTGCTGTCAAACCACTCTTGTAGTTCGGCTATGGCTATCAGACCAGACATTTACGGTCTGTACTGTGGGCTTTGTCCTGGTAATGCAGAGTTTGTATGCAGGGGTCAGGAACAGTGAGATGTGATCCGATTGGCCGAGATGGGGGGAGAGCGACGCTATGTAAGCGTTTGCTACGTTACAGTAAATATATTTCCATGCGTTATTTCCCCTGGTTGCAAAATCAACAAAGTTGTAAAATTTGGGAGGCACAGACATAAGCTTGCTATGATAAACAGTTTTGCAGTCCATGGGTTCAATTTTCTGAAATCAGTGATTCTTACACATTAACCTTTACACATATGCCTAACCCCTGTTGTCACATCCTGTCGGCCATGTCTGCCTGACCCTCCTGTCTCCTCCCTCACGTGGACCTGATAGACCACATCTGATGCTGGTTGCCCCTCACTAGTGCCCATTCTAGCACTGTCATTTAACCCCTCGCGGATTTGATAATCACCATTCTCTGTTTGTTTAAGTTAATGTAATCATTCTGCTGCCATCTGAAAGGCCTAATGAGATATGCACTGCTGAAAAGCTTCACCGGAGCACAATCAAAGAACTGAACTCAGTAAAGTAACTGTTCATTGTATCTAAATATTGAGTGTGTATAAGGTAATTTATCTGGTTAAAATCAGAATCTAAACGATTTAGTTAAACAACACGCGTTTCTCCTTATAACGTAATGAGTATGTTATGTTATGTTATGTTATGTTATGTTGATTCTGTTACATAGCTTGATCACGTTTTACTTTGTGCTGGGGACGAGATACTGCGAGTTTCAGGTTAGTAAATGCATTTGTTGAAGTCTTTGTAATGAAGCATATTGTGTCTCCCATTCCACCTTCAATAATATTGTTCTATATGCAACAAGTAGCCTACCCAAAGTTTCATCCAAATCTATGGTGGCATTTAGGGATTGTGCTGAAGGATCGCTTCCACGCACAACTTGGTACCTCCTCTGAACACTGTTTGTTTGCACTATCTGCTCATTCATTCGCACCAGCTGCTCATTTTGTACATTGTAAATCACCTGTTTGCATCAATGCATCTTTTCATATTTCCTAGCACGATCTCATTCTCATTGTACTTCTTGTCAGCACCTAAGCCACGGACCACCTCGTAGGCCTATATTTTGCACAGAACTATACTTTACACCTATTTCCATATCTGTCATTTATCATAATTTATTGCATGCTTTAATTGCACCTGGTTAGACGTTAACAGCATTTCAGTATGTAGGCTACTCAATTCTTATACAAACCTGTATCACTAAGTCGCCGTGAAACGTTTTTCTCGTTATAACGAGATACTTATGTCGAATTAATGAGAAACATTTCGTTTTATCTCGGTGGCAGCAATACGCTACAGTTGTTATGCCGAAAAAGGCATCCCTGCCGTAGAATGCATGCGTGACTCTAAATGACCGATTGGTCGCTGATCTGATAGGAGTTGAGCTACTTTGTCGAGTTAGGCTACCGCACTGCTAGCCGATAGCCCTAACCCTAATCCCCAAGAAACCCCTAAAACCCTAACCCCCAAAAGCCCCAAAAAGCTCGGCTCGTCAGAACACCGGCATGCAATGTAAGCCTACCGCAGGGATGTCTTTTTCGTCTTATCACCGTATTTGCCATTTAAACCTGAACCTCTTGTATTTAGTATTTGATGTAAAATTATTTAAAATATGAAGGAAACGCGATAAACTTAATAATAAGTCATGTAGTTACTACTAAAGTACAAATCATAAACAAATATAGGCCTAGTAACTGCATGGGATTAAATTCATAATTCATTGATTACTTAAACGCACGTGATTACTGTGATTACTGTGAGTACTGAAGTCCAGTTTAAGTAGCCTAATGTCTACTGCGCAGATCCGCATTTACAGGGTGATCAGTTGATATATTTCAAGCTCTTACTGGAATATGTAAATAAATACTAATGAAAACGAAGCGCAATTACTGCTGATATATAACTAGAATATAACGCATTTTCATTTTTTTCAACTTTTGTCTTTATATGTCTATAGATATGTGCAGTTACGTTTACTGCATTTTACGTTTTTTTGCTGTAAGTAGCCTATAGTTCAACTTAAATATTTATTTTTTAAAAAATAACGCTTTTCATCGACTAACTGATGTTTTATCGAATGTTTAATTAACCATATTTAAATCTCAGTGAGCCCTTTCTTATATTAAAGTAGGCGTATTATAACCATTGTGTCGTATTACTTGGAAAGCACGTCTATTTGAACATCTAATACACCAGAAAAACTCAAGATTCATTCTACACTAGAATGGCAGAAAACTGGAATATTAATTTGCTTGTTTGATGGAATGGGTGCTATCGCTTTAAAGACAAAAACATCATTGTTCACATCTCGACAACGATAATTAATATAAATACAAGTGGGTGTGACAGGCATATTTTATGACTGTTCAGACGTTATTAGCTGTGTACTGCTGTAGGCATATAGTAAGTGAAAGGTTAGGATGCACGGTTGATGAGTACCTGCTGCCAGGAGAATTACCGCCGCTGCAGCGTAGGCGCTCTTCCACACAATCATTTTTATTACGCTTCCAGGTATCTTCAATCAAAATTTTAAAAGCCTTTCAAAACTTTTCCCTTGTCTGCTGATTTTTATCAGCTCGTTTGTTTATTTATAAGTATCCTATCTAGAAATCAAACATATGTGCGTATTTGACACAGAAGAGCATCAGCTTCTCGGTAGAACAGAGCTTGCAGGTAGGCCTATATATCTAAGTACTGTGAGAGAAACCAGCCCCATTTTGCCACGCCGTTAGTCTGCGGTCCACGCCTTCCCCGGGGGCCTCACCCAAGGTCAGGTTCATTTCTCGGATCATTATTTGATCTGCTCATTACTGAAATAAGGGGATGGGGGTAGGCGGAGAACCGGGCTCAGGCGGATAATCCAGCTGGTCTTGTTTGGGTACTTCTGGATTAGGGTATTAATACACATATTAATTTGAACGGGAGAGAACCTGATTAAAATGATAAGTGTGCGGAAGGACAGGGGTAATTGATTATTTATCTTCACATGAATAAATGCACGCGCTCACACAAACGTGTATCCAGCATGTGTAACGAGTAAAACGCGAGCAATTGGTGTTCAGCAAATAATTTGTTATAAACGTGTGCTAAACATGGGGAAAGAGGCATCTGTAAGTCGGTACTGAAAAGTCTCTCGTACCTTTACAAAAGTAGGTGAAATAAATACCATACGGAATTAAGTTTTGGGCTCCTCATGTATTATATAGTACATTTTTCAAAGTAAAACATCGCCGGTATTTAATGCCTGCTTGTTTTGAGTTTATTTTTCTTCAATTATGGACACTGACCTCGAGAAAACCAAAGACTTCGTTGGTTTTTACGGTAAGTCTTGTTGTCATTAATTAAAGATCAAACATTTTAAATGCCTGAACTATGGCGACTTTAATACCAGGGATTATTCATTGCTCATGATATTTAAGATTTTGTCCTCATTGTAGAAAATTGGAATAGAATTGGTTTAACCATTTGATTTACATCTTCTTGAAATGTCAAATACAAGGGCGTACGTTTCTTACTAACGTTTGGGGGTCGCGAAGGACATTTCGGGGTGAGGTGTGCGACGTCACGTCGCTCTGTATAGCTACAGTTATTTTTTTATTAGTAAACTGATGCTGTTACATTTACATGAATGTAAAAAGTCACATTCATCCTTCCATTTTTACTCATATTTATTTTCTCCCATAAACAGTTTCCGGACAAACACAACAATTAAACATAAAACAGTAACTAAATGACCCTCTCCTATAGGCATCCACAGAGTAAATATATAGGATCGGTGGAGTACCGTGGTGAAATCAATTCTAGGTTGGATCTTCGACAGATATTCAGATCCACACTCCCCACACCTACCGGCAGTGTTTTATTCACGCTAACAGGTGTTATGCCGAAAAAGGCATCACGTAGAATGATGTCTGTCTTTGGAGCACGCACCACTGAAAACAGCGAAGGAAAGCTCTTTTTTGTAGTACGTGAAAACAATCGTTTCTGTTTATGTAAAGTCATAAAAGCCTGTGTGCCTGTTATCACAAGGTCGCAGGTTCAAACCCAGCTTAAGCATGTCTGCGGGTCCTTGAGCAAGACCCTTAACCCCCAGCTCCCTGGGCGCCCCAACAGGTGGCAGCCCTTCACGGACAACTTGCTCTACAAAGAGCAAGTTGAGGGAGGCGTAAAAAAGAATTTCCCCACGGGAATCAATAAAGTTGTGATTATAATTAAAACGTATGCAACATATCATACAACACTGTATTTTGTTGAAATACAGTTAAACAACATATAAACAAATAAAACCGATCACGGATCTGAAAACTGCTACTTAATACTTGGGCTGTCCCACGCATGTTAATATAGATTCAAAAGTTCAAAACAACAGACATGAACTTGGCAATATAACGCCTGTTACATTATAAGTGTGTATCAGATGCACAGTAACTGTTCTTTTCACGAAGACAAAAAATATTGCTCGGTCTTTTAAAAACGTCTGTGGTCTCGTTAGAATGTATGGCTAAAATAGTGTTGCACCATGTAGCTCAGATGACACTTGCTGTCTACAAACTGTATTAAAAACGTGTTGGCTCCTGGGGTCAATGCAAATGTAATGACGAAGCTACAGAAATGCAGAATTAAAGGGGATGCCTTTTTCGGCAACCAGCTGCCATGCAGAAAAGGCATCCCCTGTTAAATCTGGCTGTATTGTAACTACACCCGTGAAAATTGCAGAGGTTAATTAAGGCACACTCAAATACAACTTACAAAAAGCACTTGATGATGGCAGCTACAGAAATGCAGAAATTAAAGGGGATGCATTTTTCGGCATAACGCCTGCATAAAGCAGTCGAAAGACGCCCGGGTGACGGGCATGCTTCCCCTTAAAATGCACATTCACGATATAATTTGAAATCAACACGCTAGACGGCAGTGTTTAGAGAATTTCAATCCGGGTTTTGAAGCCTTTTTATATACTTAAATACTCCGTTCAGAATACACGTTGTAAACGTAAGGTAACCACGATTCCATGTCTTTCCTGTTTATACATGTCCTTGTGTATTATACCAGAGTTACAATAAATGAAAAAGAGAAATACGTTAATCATCCTCCTGGATCGTCTCTCTCCAAATTTGATAAGAGTAAGTAGATAAAGCATTCTTTGAAAACAACATCTTTATCTGGTGTTCGATAAAGTCTTTCTTGAAATGTCCTATATTATTATATGTTAGCCACTGGCTTGCATGTCTAACTTTTATGTAACTTGGGCATTGAACAGGTTCTAATCAATCAGTTCTAATAATATATTTGTTGTATTGTCCAGAATTGGGCCCTACAAATTGTTCAGTGGGGACATTGCACGCTTGGCACCTAGAAGAGAACTAGAGAGTGAGGTTAGGACATTTGTTGACAACGTCCAGCAACTAGTCGAGAGAGTGACTGAGAGGTGGCTTCAGCCGCTCACAGCCGGAGCCAGGGAGCTGTCGGGCATCGCTACGGAGACGGCGCAATCTCTCTCCACAACCACTTGCCGGAGGAATAGAAGAGGCCGAAGGAAAGGAGAGCAGAGGAGGTACCAACGCTCTTCCTGGGAGCGTGCTCACTCTCCGCTGCAGTCACCCTGGATGTCACCACCGCCGCCTGTCTACAGGGACTCCTTATCAGCCCCGCTGGTGAGATGCCGCCCCCCATGGCGGCTTATCATTTTCGGGCAGCACGCCTGGCCCACAAAGGGGCCAGCGCAGTAAGAGACTCAATTCCCCGCGTCTCTAGGACTGTTAAAGGGGCAACGCCCGATTTAGCGGCGCCAATGCTAGCGGCGCCAATGCTAGCGGCGCCAATGCTAGTGGCTTTAGCGCAGTTGCACCGCCCGAGCTCCCTGCTCCGCCCGCAGCTGCTCCGCCTGAGCCCCCTTCTCCATCTGTCCTGCCCGTCTCGCTGGCTCCCGTTCCTGCCACAGGGCTGATGGCCCCTGTCCCCAAGGAGGTCCCGGACTACCTCACCATCGCTCCTCCTCCCTTGGTGGAGGAGGAGGAGCTCGAATGGGACCCCTCGGGGATCTTCTTACTGGGCCCTAAAGACTCGGGTGGGGGAAGGACTCCTCCACCATCACCCCAGTGTGGGGGAGCCCGGCCTAAACCCCGCCTGTCAGTGTCCCGTAAGGGCAGGGGACACCTTCTCTCGTTGATGATTTGCTTTTGTTTTTTTAGGTCCGTCACCTTCCCTGAGGCGCACCCGGAGTGCGTGCCTTTTGGGGGGGGGGGGAACTGTCATGACTTGCTCGTCCGATCCTCCTGTGTGCCACGCCCACCTCGTAACCTCGTGTTAATTCCCAATTGTAATCACCTGTTACCTGTTAAGTTCAGCCTGTCCTGTGTATTTAGTCCGCGTCTGAGTTCGTATCCCCAAGGTCTGTCATTGATGTGGTTTACCGTGTGTCCTGTCCCATACAAATAAACCCCATTTCGACCGTGCTCATGGCTCCTGCCTGCTTCACTGCTCGCCCTGCCGACCGGTCGTCACATTACTAACGATTTAATCTTGCCAGTTTGCAGAACGACTACTTAAAGGCATCCCTTTGTGGTTTTGCAATTCACACAAGACTATTGACAGTTTCAGGAAAGAAATAGCAAGATATGTTCTGGCACAATCAGGTAAATGCTGTCAAATCAAATCAAGATTGTATCTCAGTCGGGCCGTTGTAGCATACATTTTTTATTGCATATGCTGCAAACATGTAAGTAATTGTTTTTCTGGTGATAACTGTAACGTAATCTGCTGCTTGTTCCAAGGCAATAAAATATTCACATACACTAAACGCTTTCAATATTTTAGTACAAATAATTGTATTTATTGTTGCACATAACAGATGACTTGTGTGAAGTCTATTCTATCTGTGGGGAAATTGATGGTGACTGTCATGACCTGCTCGTACGATCCTCGTGTGTGCCACGCCCCTTCATTAACCACGTGTGCTACCCCGATTGTGATCACTTGTTTCCTGTTATTTCAGGTTGTCTTGTGTATTTTAGTCTGCGTCTGAGTTAGTTTCCTCAGATCTGTCATTGACGTTTGTCCTGTGTTGTTCCTGGTCTGTCAATAAACCGAATTTTTTGGACTCCCATCTCCCGGATCTTCTTCTCCGCTACCTGTTCATACACAAGACGTGACAGAGACAACTCATGGGTATGGCAGAATTAATATATTCACTTTACATTTTACTCAGTAATACCTACTGGACACAAAGACGGATAACTACATTACTAACAGTTTTTCTTTTAGCTTATCTAAGAATGGGACATTTTCCTTCACACTTAAAATGTTCAGTTTTAATTTATTTATGTGCTATGGAACTACTACTACTAATTATGTACTTACATGAAAGACATTAGTATAAGCATAACAATGGTTACTGTCAGTATTTTGCTAACAAATAACTATTTTCAGCATAGTTCTGCTTCTATTAGGATGTCACTGAGGTAGAGCCAAAAATGTTCAAATTATATGAGCTAGGATGTTTTTATTATTTTTACTATGTCAATAATTTCTTTCACCCATATTCCCTGTAATGGATGCGACAGGTGTGCTGTCAGCTCATCAACAGACCTGAACTTTTTTGTGCCTGAACAATTCAGGGTACTATTTTGAAAATTTATTTATTTCAATTAAACAAAGTTGTGTCGTTGCCCCAAGAGGTCCTAAAGGCTGTGTTGGCAGCATTTTGCTGTGTTCACAAGTCAATAGGAATAACTGAAGACTCAGTACAAAAATAACTAATAGGTGGTGGGGGTCCTACACCCTGGGCCACCACACTGCTTGAATTTGGCATATTCAGCAGGACCTCCTTGAGGACGACATGGACGGGGCAACATCTGGGGCACAGGGGGTGCCAGGGGGGTGGCTTGGATGACCCACTTTGATGGGTCCACTAAGGAGAGGCATGAGGAATGGAGGCGGATAGTCGGGGTGGGTCTTCAGACACAGACACTCTCCGCCATTCAACAGGTACACTTTGTCCTTAGCACTTTGGAGGGGAAAGCTAGGTGGGAAGTGGAACTATGGAGGGAAGATCAGAGGGATACAGCAGACAAGTTATTGGGGGTGGTGGACAGGCTTTATGGGGAGGGTTCTGGGCTGACCCAGTTGAGGGTTGACTTTTTTACTTGCCAACAACAGCCCGGGGAAGGGATGGGTTCGTTCATCCTCTGTCTTTGGGAGTGTCATTTCAGATGGCATAAGTAACCAGCACGGGATGAGGATGACGCACCATGGTTGAAGGCATGGAAGCCCAGAGGATGTTCCTGCCCCAGTCTGCTGCAGTCCCAGGGTCTGCCATTTCTCCTCCATTGGACCTGGAAATGCTATGGTCCTCTCTGAGGGAGGACCGTTGCAGAGAGATGAACGAACAAGTGCGGGAGCTGAAGCAAGATCTGCTGGAGGAATGGAGACAGGTCAGAGAGGAACGAAAGTTTGGGCGGACCTTGTTGGGATGAACAGGAATGTCCCATTTGTTGGCACTGTGGAGAGGCTGGACACATGGCCTGGAATTGTCTTCAGGAAGAGATGAAGACAGCCAGTGCAACAGCAACACCTGCTGGGTTGTGGGAGGCAATGTTGGGAGAAAGTCCGGTCCTGGAGGTACTTGCAGCAGAGGACAACTTTATTTTCACATTAAATTAAAGGTACAGTGTAAAGAGTGTGGCCACTCCAAACTCACCCGTCCTAGTTCCGTGATTATAAAAAAAAAAACAAAGGTAAACAGAAATAATAAGAATAAAGATGGGGTGGAGAAAACAAAGGGTAGGGGAATATAGAATACAAATAACCATAACACATTTAACACTCATTACAAGGACATCAGACAACAAAAATTATTACAAGAACAATATCAACAACAATAATAATAATGTTACAAATAGGTATTATATATATTTAGCATACACATACATATTCATGTATATTTCAGTTCCTATATCTAACATACGCTAAAAAGTAATAATAATAATGATATTAATCGCTCAACCTGGTATGTGTCCATTCTTGTATGTGCAAGTGTAGATGTGATCTGATTTGTCATTGGATGTGCTGGCATTTGATGTGACAGAGTGTACCCCCCCCCGGGCCCAAGACGAGGGCAGGGGGAACCAGGCAATCAAGGTCACCCCGCTGCCCCCACGGCACAAGGGCCCACAGCCACCCCGAGACAACCACCCGCCCAATCCAAGAGGGAGCCCACAAGGGACTAAGGGGGCACCAACCCCCGTACAAGGATGCCCACCACCCCAAAGGGGGGGATGGGCGGCGAGCCCCCCAATCCTGCCCGCAACCCCCCTACTGAGGAAAGCAGGTCCAGGGCCATAGGGCCCCATCAACCAGGAGCCCACCAGCCCACCCCCCGACAGGACAGATCACC
>JAODKF010000050.1:4442536-4479477 GCA_026779585.1 Mormyrus proboscirostris | reverse complement strand
CCCCCCGACACTGCAGGATGATCCAAAGGATACAAACAAACAAAGTGTCCCGCGGTGACCAGAGAGTAGCAGACCCCCCTGCCCAGCCAAAACCGAACCCCCCAATCCGCCTAGAAGGGCCCAGAGCGTCCCAAGATACCCCAGACGGCCCGCAAGGGCCTCACCACGGTACAGTAGAGCTAAGGACCATCCGGCCCATGGCCCACAAGAGGAGGCCACCCCAACCGCGCAGGGCCCGAGACAAAGAATCACAGTACATTTATCCAGTGGGGGCACTCAGGCCAAGGGGGCTGCTGAGGTCCCATGGTTAACCCTTAAGGTGGTGAATGGATTGTCTCTCCTGTACGTGGGCTATGTGGTACTGGACTTCACAGTGGCTGGGATGAAGATTCTCCAGCATGGGGTGGTGATCGTAGTGGACCAGCACCTCCCGGCCCCATACGGGATTTTGGGGATGAATGTAATTAGACATTGCTGGGAGGTATTGCAGGCACAGGGGGAGCCCATGTGTCTTTGTTTCGTTCTGCCCTTCTGCAGAGTGACCAGTGAGCCTGGGATCAGGCCTTCACTGTTTGTCGGTGCTTCAAAGCAGACCGGTAGTGGAACAAGTTGCCAGGTTGCGGACAGAGAAGCCATGGGTGCGGAGCCCCACTACAGAGAAGTTGATCTGGGCTGATGTGCCCCAGGGCCATTTGCGAGATAGGGACCAGGTATTGGTGGAAGACTATCAGGGGGTGGTCAGCAAGAGTGGTGTGTGGCCCAGGTTGTGGCACAGGTGTGTGAGGGGAGAGTGCCACTTTGTATATGTAATCTCCACCAATTTTCTCTGGAACTTCCTCCTCGACATCCGCTGACACGAATGGAGATCAGGGCAGGCTGTGTGCAGTCTCAGAAAGAGTTGCATCAGCTGCAGAGAAGTGTGGTTGACGTGGAGGTGCGGCCTGTGGCATCAAAAAAAAAGCAGCCGCACTCCATGGGCTGCTGAAAGATGTTGGCTCCTCATCAAGGCAGAAGATCGAACAGACTGAGGAGTATGAGGAGGCATTTCAGGCTTTGAAGAAGGCCTTACTTGAAGTCCCAGTACTAGCCTACGCTGACTATACCCTTCCATTCCACAGCTTCCAGGGTTTGGGGGCCATCCTGACCCAGGTGCAATAGGGGCAGGAAAGGGTGATCACTTATATCAGCCGGAGCCTCCACGAGGTGAAGCGAAATGACCAGAACTATAGTGCCTTTAAGTTGGAGCTATTGGCATTAAAGTGGGTAGTAGTGGAGAAGTTTAAGGACTGGGGGGTTAGGTTTGAAGTGTTTACTGCTCACCACCCCCTCCTGCACTTGAAGACTGCCAAACTTGGGGCCGTGGAACAGAGGGGGGCTGGCCAGCTGGCCTCGTTCAACTATGAGCTATGACATAAGCCTGGCCGGGAGCACCAGAATGCGGACACCCTGTTGCGAAGACCAGAAACGACCATGGGGGCACGGATTTTGTCGACGGAGGATTGGGCAGATGGAGGATTACCATCCGCCACAGAACGGCAGGGTCAGGATCTGGCAGTGGCCCAGGTGTGGCAGTAGGTATCATTGGGGATACGCCCAACAGCGGAGGTTGGGAGAACTGTAGGCGGGATGGGCCGGTGCTTGCTGGAAGACTGGGAGCTGCTGAAGGTGGATCAGGGGGTTCTCCGGTCTCCGGCGTAAGTCACCAGTGGGGGGTTAGCCTGTGGTGGTTCCGGAGAAAGAACGCCAGCAAGTGTGATTGGAGTACCATCAGGCATTAGGGCTACTAGCCGGGGTTGTGAAGAGACGTGGAACAGAGGCAGCGTGGGTATCAGGAGTGCCTGGTTGGGAAGGGTGAGTCTCTGCCACTAGGGGGAGTTTGTACCAGCTACCCTTGGAAGGTTCTGGTGGATCTGTCGATGGGGCACCCAGGAGATGCTTACACATATGTGCTAGTTGCCATCAATCCGTTTTCCAGATTTGCTTTTGCAGTACCTACCAGGGACCAAACAGCTGCAACTGTGGCCTAAGTGATCCAGGGGGAGGTGATCCAGAGTTATGGCTGACTAGAGCGGCTGCTCTCTGATCAGGGGCCTGCTTTTGAGTCACAGCTTGTGAGAGAACTGTGTGAAGTGTATGGTTGCCAAAAAGTGAAAACTATTCCGTACTATCTGCAGGGTAATGGAGCTTGTGAGCGGTGGAACCAGACGCTGCTGCATTTGTTGAATACACTCCCATTACAAGGCCACTGGACTGTGCACTTACTTGAGTTGGTGCAGGCCTATAATTACACCCCCCATAACAGCACCAGCCTGTCTCCATTCTGGACTTTGTTCGGGCGACAGCCCTGGCTACCCATAGATCAGTGATGGGGGGCGTGTGAACTAGCCAGAGGAGAGGTAGGGTCGGAGTGGGTCCACGGTCATCAAAGTCGAATGGAAAGGGGGACAGAGTGCCAACATCAAGGGGATTGGCACTATCACAATGCAGGGACATGTCAATGGTTGCTGGCCCCAGGAAAGCGAGTTCTGGGGAGGAACTTCTGTCGCTGAGCTGGAAGAAAGGCGAGCCCGTACTGGCAGGCTAGCCCTTAGGTGGTGATGAGAAACCAAGATCCAGAGAACCCAGTGTTCCAGCTGCGCCCAGAAGGGAGAGAGTACCCACTCTGGACACTCCATCAATGGCACCTGCAGCCATGCCCCCCAGGATCGATATCGGCAGTACCAGAGACGGGGGGTGAGTCACGGAGGGCTGGGGTTATGGCACATTCGTTTTTCTCTCAGAACTCGGAAATTCCAAGTTGAGTGACATCACGTACGACAATCTCTTGTTCGAGCTACCACATCTCGGAACAAACATGGCTGCCTCCATGAACACGCTGCTATGTGTTGTTGCTTTATATTTTAGCAGATTTGGAATATTATAATTGGAGATAATTTTTTCTGAGAGACAAACAAACAAGAAACACGAACTAGTCAAACCACATTAAAAGCTTTATAAAATATTTTAGCAAATTCATAGCGATATTCTTTTTTCGAGAGGCAAACAAACTACAAGCCGCCATGTTGAAATTACGTCACAGGGGCAACTCGGACAACAAAATCTTGTCCGACATCAACATCATAAAAGAGGCGTGTTTCTGACGGGAGGTGACGTTTTTTGTGACGTTTTCATCCGAGTTCCGAGCTGGAAAGTATTAATCGAACGCACCATTAGCCCTCAACTAGTACCATCTTTCCCCAGTGGTTGGCCCAGTGACTGGGGGGAGCTGCGGATGGCAGGGGCTGAGGAGGACGTAGAAAGGAGGCTACCGGTGGAGGATGGAGAGCTGGTTGCGGAGGTTGAGCTGCCTCAGGAGGTGGTTGTGGTCCCTGTACTGGTCCCAGCGTGCCAACTTTGAGGTAAGGCCAGCCTGGAATAGTGTGTAGGTGCTCAGTGCGAGCCCCCATTTAGTGCGGGGGAGTGTAGGTCCCACCCAATGGGGGAATTATGATTTATGGGATTTATGTTTAGTTATTTAGTTAAGGGATTTGTGTTGGGGGTTTTGGTGGTATTTTTGTTTGGTTTCCCTCAGGCAGCACCATAAAAAGCTATGAGGATCTTACGCCCCCCATCAGACTCGTATGTGGGCCATACTACATGTAGGCAATGAGCACAGGCTTCAGATAATGGAAACCAGCTGCAACTGCATGCCTGCCAGAACTGCCGCAAACAACAGTCTGCATGGCGAGTGCCGATTGGCCAGTTTGATCAGTCATTTTATTACTGTCAGCAATGAATCCTTGAACTGCTGAACACTTGCAATAAGTTGTTACAGCCTGGTATTCGTTACTTACTCGTTACATTATCTGTCTGTCTACCATTGCTATTCCAATGGAGGGAAATATGGAGCGGCATTTCAGTATTGTTCATAAAAACTACATTAACTTCCCTCCGAAAAGTGAGCTGAGAAAGAGAAAGGTAAAGGAACTGAAATCCCAGTTGTCTGGACATCAGTCATAATTTATTTCTAAATAATAATTAAGAATGTGTGATGTCCGTGCGCAGGGCGAGCGAGCAGGGAGCGGGGAATCAGGGTCAGGAAGATAGATCTCCAAAGAACGGGTTTTAATTCGGGCAAACACATAAACACTTCACAACACTTCAATGACTGGACTTGGGTAAACTGAATTGAATGCATAGTAAATGCACATGACTAAGGGACAGAAATACAGAACAGCTAAGAACAATCAGGAATTCACATGAGGTAATGAGGGGGGCGTGGCACATAGGAGGATCTGATGAGCAAGTCATGACAGAAACCCCCCCCCCCCCAAGGCACATTCTCCGGGTGCACCTCAGGAGAGGCGACGGAGGAGACGAGACCGGGAACACAGAAAAACAAGAACAAAAACATCAACGAGGGACCAGGAATAGGACAGACACACAGAACAGGCACAAGAGCAAAAGCCAGGACAACACCTGACACAAGACAGGGAATGTGGACAGGCACACAAGAAAGGGCAAGACAGAGGTCACAGAAAACAGAGGAACAAAAGGACCAAGAGTGAACAGAGGAGACTCAGAGGGACGAGGAGCAGAAGCAGGAGGGATAAAAGAAGAAGGCGGAGCCACAAAAACAGGTGGACAATGGGGAGCCCGAGGGAACCGCAGCAGGAGAGGAGTGGCAGCTGGAGGGGCCACAGGCGACTGTGAGGCCGGAGCCGAAGGAGACCTCGCAGGGGTCAAGGAGGTAGGTGGAGGGACAGGCGGAGCAGGCGAGGAGGGAGTCGGAGGGGACCACAGCGTACGTGGGGAGGGAGGAGCAGCCGCAGCAGGCGAAGGCACAGCCACCGCTGGAAAAGGCGTAGCCGACCGATGAGTCGTAGTGGAGGGAGCTGCACCTGACCAACGAGTCGAGGTGGTGGAGGCAGAACCTAAGGTGGCCAACGAGTCTTAGGGGAAGGACCCGCAGACGCCCCCCGAGCCCCAGCCAAGGAGAGCCAGGGGGCAGGGCGGGCGGGACCTGATCTTTGTGTATGTGTCCCCGCTCCTTTCGGGACACCGACAGGCGGACACCTGGCCGGGATCCACCACGCCCAGAACCGGGATTGTCAGAGGGGGCGAGGAGGAAGGCAGAGGGACTGATGAAGTCAAAGGGGAGGCCAGCAGACGGGAGGAGGGAGCAGGAGCCGCTGCAGGCAAAGGCAACCAATGAGTCGGAGCAGGGAGACCCACAGGTGACTGATGAGGTGGCAGAGGCGGGACCGTTGTCAACTGCCGGGCGAGCCAGGGGGCAGGACAGGCAGGACACAACCCCGGCGTAGGTGTCCTCTCTTTTTCCGGGAGAGTGAAAATTGGGGACCCGGCCGGGATCTGCCCTGCTGTGGAGGTGGTAGAGGAGTCACTCCCCTAGAGGGGTCCAGTGGTGCCACCAGGGAAACCCCTAAGGGGTCCCATTTGAGTTCCTTCTCCTCCAAAAAGAAAGGAGCAGTGGTCGCGCAGTCCATTGACCTTCTTGGGGATATGAACTGGGGGCCTGGGAGTTGGTGGTGCAGGAACTGGGTCAGGAACCAGTGGGACTGGAGCCGGAGGTACAGGAACCAGCCAAACAGGAACCTCTGGGTCCAGGATCAGGGACCTGGCCTGGAACCCCGCGGGACGGTGTGCTAGCTGCCGGGACTGCAATTTCGTCATGCAGCGATGCAGCAAAGGCCTTTGAGTGCAGGTCAGGAACATCAGGTACAGGTGGACCAGGAACATCAAGAACAGGCTGGTCAGGAGCAGGCATGTTGGGCAGATCAGGAACAGGCAGGTCGGGCAGACCAGAAACCGTGTGGGGCAGAGCAAGAACTGCATCCCGACCGTGGGTGCCATCTTCCTGGGAATTCCTGGCATCCCCAACTGACCTGGCCCATTTTTAAGGGCCAGGTACATTCCCCAGAAGAGATAAGCTGTCGGCGCTGGCAGCGCAGCAGTGGCGATGCGGGCTTTAGTCACCCACCTGTGTGAAGTGGCGGTGGCGACATCAGGGGTGAACAACTCTGGGTCAAAAATCAGTACACAATGTTATCCGGGTTACAATGCTTTTCCGCTTGCCACTTTCTTCGTTTGTTGTCTCTTTGCACACAGGTCTTGAAGTGAGTCTGCCAGCCAGGGATATGTTTTCCTGCTTTTGGGAAAGTAGTTCTGTAGGTAAAAACTGTCTGGGGGAATATATATATATATATATGTGTGTGTGTGTGTGTGTTTGTGATGAGGTATAGTCATTGTATGTGTTTTTTTTTAATACAACACTTGGCAAAATAAAACCCCAATTCCAATTAAGTTAGGACGTTGTGTAAAACGTAAATAAAAACAGAATACAATGATTTGCACAATTTGTACAATGATAGTCTTTCCCCCCGGATATCAATAACGTACCATTATCAAAAGGCCATTCGGCTAATTAATATTTTTAAATCTTTGACCTTAAGCTTTCAAAATTTTCGATGGCAGCAGAATAATTCCCCAATCAATCATTTTTCATTCTAGACCTTATCAAGATGGCGAAACCTTGGGTTTTTAACCTTACAGGAAACACATCTTTTATGGCCATGGGCTTCACTTCCGGTTTCCGGCCGGCTCCCGCCCCATGTAGCCATTTTACATTTCTGAACAAAAAAAGGGTGAGACAGAAAGGCACACAAGGAAATAGGGGGGATTTAGCTGCCAAAATAATAGTAATAATGTGTCGAAATGCTGGTGTGATGATTAAAGTATGAAAAAAGCGAGCGGGTAAAGAGGAACACCGGCCGCGCCCTGCTTTAGAACAGAAAAGTAATAGTTAGCCAGCTAGCTGCGGGTAGCGATCGGAGCTGCCGGACCGAGAGAATCAATTCGGGAACAGGAAAGCGAGTAGCGGAGCGGCGGCTGACATGGCGAGGCCACACTGAGAAGTGCCGTGTGCAAGCGACGAGTGGCGGCAACGTAAAGCCAGGTGGACGGGACGTGTCGTCGGGGTGTGGGAGAGCTGCCAGCCACGGTGAGTTTCCTCATTGCCCCTCGCGGGGAAAAGCGGCGCGCGTCCCGGTCGCCCGTTTGACCGGGCCTCGCGGCCTGCGAAGCAGCCGTTAAAGCGGCGAAATGACCGACCGGCCCGCGCGCCCCACGCGAGTGCCGGCGGTTTAGCGGAGCCCGGCGCCCTTTTGAACATACGGCGCGGCCTGGCCGGGTTATGTATAACCTGGTTAACTGCGCTGGGTAGCTGGATAAGCTTGATGCTTTCCGTAAGGGAGTGACCCGCACGGTTGGTAAATCATAGCCGCGTCCGTATCGGTTCCACGGTCTAGTATAACCTGTCTCATCCAGCCGGTCTTCCCTTTATTCTCGCTGTCTGGGCGGTGATGTGTCAGGGCAGACCCCTGTCCGCCCTGTCAGACAGGATCGCTGCTTTCTTCTCTGCTTAACGCTTGTATGTCTGATCTGCAGTATTGTATCATTTTGGTATCACTGTAGCAGGCATGTTTATAGTCAGATTTTAATCTTTGGTGAAATACAGATTTGTTGCCATCGCTGACACATTATGGGGCAGCATTTTAAGTTGCTATTCGCTGCGTTGATGCTTTCCTTGTAGCTCTTAAGGTGTTTGTCATTACACTTGATGTTTGGTGGGAACGTGTCTTGTTTTCTCTTAATCCCACGGTTGTCACAGCGCATCGTCAGCCTGTTGGCACCGTTGCTGGTGTTACTTATCTTCTGCCGGGGGGTCCCGTCGGCGCCCCCTCTTGGTCCGATGGCGCGATCTGCTGTCTTTGTTTCGCTCCCATGAAGGACCCTTTGGTGGCCGGCTGGTGCTCATCACCGAGGTCACAGACGTGGCTGTGGATGGCGCCATCTCGCCTGTTTCTGATTGATATTTAGCAGAGATCTTGAAATGAGCAAGATGAGAATGAGCTTTTTATTATATTATAGCAGCCCAGATTCTGGCAGGAGAAGCAGGGAGACACAGCAAAGTGATCAGAATAAACACCAAAATTTTATAGAATAAAAAAAATAATAAAAAACCAGTGTGAATAAGTGTATACAAGGCAACAAATACAAAGTATATGTGTGACTGTGAGTGAGCAAAATGTGCAGGTGAAATAAATCGGATGTATATAAATGTATGATGTGGTTGAAGTTAAAACTGTAAGAAATACTGCAGCGATAGACGAACCCTAATGTCAGGCAGACACAGCCTTGGGCAGCCGTGATGGCAGCCAGAATGCAGCACCCACAAAAATATTAGGACCCTTAACCTAATGTTCCTTCACACACCTCTGAACAAAGAGCCGTCCTCTGCAGACACTCCTCTGTGCCAGATCTATTTCATGGAGTGCAAGTGGGGTGTTGCTCACCATGGCTGAGGACTTGACCAGAATTCTTCCCTCTGCCACCTCCTCTGGTGGGTCTGATCTCCAGCACCGAGCTGATCTCCCCAAGGAGTTTCTTCAGTCTGCTGGTCTCTCCGAGCTTCATGCTGCAGCTCAAGACGGCAGTCTGCTCCTGTCAAGTACACTAAAGGACCTGAACCTCCTACCGTAGCTCTGTTCCTTCCTCTCCAGAGTGTCTCACCCCAGTTGTTGTCCAGGCGTCCCCCTAGGCAGATGTAGGTCTGGTCCGTCTCGATGTCTGCATCATGGGGACTGGAGAGTCTTTGTCCTCATCACAGGATCAAAAGAGAAACATGGAATTTTTATGAAATGCAAAATTTAAGTTACTTGATGTTTTAACCAAGTCTGTCAGTGCTAAACTTGGAATAAAGCTTTTAGCTGAATTTATTTTCATTCATGTTTTTCTTCTCAATGGAAATGCTTTAGGACATTTCAAGTTTAGTTGGAGTTTTCAGTGATGTTTTAGTGGTCCGGTGTTTTCAGTTTAGGTTGCAACAAATCGTCATTTTGTAACGGTTACTGCGGCAACCACGGCTACTAATCATGTTCTTTGTTTTCATTGCATCCTGGGCTCATTTTGAATTCATAACTGACTGTAGAGGAGCTGGATTCAGTGGGGGTGGGGGGGGACCCAGCACCCAGGGCTTATGGGAAAGGGCGGGGGGTCTTTTACAGCTTGGGAATGTTTAGAACTTGAAGTTTAGCTGCAGTTATCAGGGTTGTCAAGTTTCCCATGCAGATGGAATGACAGGAATGTTACGTATGTTGCTGTTTGATGTTTCTTTGGTCAAAGCTGCCGGTGGCCTAGGTCTATAACTGTGTGCGAGACAGCAGCATGACTCTTCACATGAGTTTTTCTGTGTTGTGTAATACTAAATGCTTTATCTTTTATGTTGTTCCAGTTATGTCCTCCTCAGATTCTGTGAAGGGCATTCACTGTCATTTATGAGTGTTGAATCCTGTGGTTATTGGGATGCCTGATGATTATTCAAGTGTCTGTTATGTCTCTGCCTCTCACTGCATGTATGTGTTTCTGCACTGGTGAATGCTCCAGCTTTTAAGCACTTCTCTCTGTTTGCTGAGATGGCCATCTCACATTTTATGTAATGCCGGCCTGTACTGTTCAGGAGGAAGCCACTCTACTGTGATGGTCAGCGGGGAATTTTTATGAAGTGCAGTAATGACCTTAGGGAGCTTTTTTTATTGTATGTAAAAGTTCCTGCAGATGCATGTTTCTCCCTACTTGGTATATCCATGCCTTGACTGAATGTACTTCTGCGTGGGTTTCTCCACTGGGTGGCGCAGTGCTGTGTGCACTGGGGAATCAGTGACACCTCAGCTCGGTCTGGCAGGGATGAGATTATTGATAGTGGTGATGCTCAGAGGGCTTGTTGCAGCACATGACACTTGACCTAGGGAACAGTGACGTAGGTGTGCGTTAGCTTAAAGGCAAACCCAGTGAACCCTCAAAACACGATTGGAGCTTTTTGTGGGCGCAGAAAGCCGGCCTTCAGCTATCGCCATAGTGACAGTTGACCCCATTCCCACAGGAGCCAGCCATGCCATCCAACGCCCGCACCGGGAGCCTGAAGGACCCAGAGGTGGCTGAGCTTTTCTCCAGGGATGACCCAGAGAAGCTCTTCGTTGACCTGCGGGAGATTGGGCACGGCAGCTTTGGGGCCGTCTACTTTGTAAGGCCTGTGGGGGTCTGTGGAGAGTGGGCGTGTGGCAAAAATTAGCCTGCTGATCTGTGAATGTGGCCGCCACTTCTTGCTTTCTTGCAGGCCCGAGACCTCCGGAACAATGAGGTGGTTGCCATCAAGAAGATGTCATATAGCGGCAAGCAGTCCAACGAGGTGAGCATGCGCCCCGCAGGCTGGGAGTCTCTGTGCTGCTGCTGGCACTTTTTGATCCCTTTCTGTCTCCATAGAAATGGCAGGACATCATCAAAGAGGTGAAGTTCCTGCAGAAGCTGCGTCATCCCAATACCATAGAGTACAGGGGGTGCTACCTGAGGGAGCACACAGCCTGGGTGAGTCCCGCACCCCCTGCCGTGCGTGTGTGTGTGCGCACGTGTGTGTGTGTGCACGTGGTCTGACTTGCTCTCTCCCCGCACCAGCTGGTGATGGAGTACTGCCTGGGCTCTGCTTCTGACCTCCTCGAAGGTGAGGTGCTTTCTGAGTTGCTTCTCTTGGCCTCCTTTCCCCTTTGGCCAACGCCGGACACATGTTTTTCAAATCTCACACAGTTCACAAGAAGCCTCTACAGGAAGTGGAAATAGCTGCTATTACCCATGGTGCACTGCAGGGCCTGGCGTATCTGCACTCGCACAACATGATTCACAGGTGAGCCATCTTGATGGGCACCCTGCAGTGTCCAATCTCAAACTCAAATGTCAAACTTTGATGAGGTAACCCTAAGCCTAACCACCCACCCGCACCCCCAGGGATGTGAAAGCAGGGAATATCTTACTGACAGAACCTGGTCAGGTGAAGCTAGGGGATTTTGGCTCCGCCTCCATCATTGCACCTGCCAACTCATTTGTGGGCACCCCCTACTGGTGAGTATCCTCTTCCTGGCAAGATGGCATGGCCTCTGGCAGTTGGAGTGACATTTTATTTGAGTTCTGTTGTGCCATATGAGGTGTTTTGAACAAAATCTGATCAGGCTCGTTTATGCACCTGGGCAGCTTGGTGGCCTTGAGCAAGTTATTAATTTAAGGATTAGTACCTTACTAATTCTTCAGGGGGCAGAGTGTCTGTCTGTGTGTCTATTTGCGTGTGTTTATATGCATGCGCATTCTGACTCCTCCCCCTGACCCAGGATGGCTCCAGAGGTGATCCTGGCCATGGATGAAGGGCAGTATGATGGAAAGGTGGACGTCTGGTCCCTGGGAATCACCTGCATTGAGCTGGGTAAGAGGGCGTGTGGCATTCTCCCTTTCCCTGTCTCTCTTTCTCTCTCTCTCTCTTACTGTTTACCCTGCTGTGGCATGTTCCCTCTCTCTGTCCCTGTCTAACTACATGCTCTTTTGCCAGCGGAGAGGAAGCCCCCCCTGTTCAACATGAATGCCATGAGTGCCTTGTACCACATTGCACAGAACGAAAGCCCCGTGCTGCAGTCCAACCACTGGTGAGCATGTCGCTTCCCGTCAGGTGGCGTCCCAATTCTCGGCTGTCCATGTCTCCACTCTACATCTTCCTCTGCTGCTCAGGTCTGACTACTTCAGAAACTTCGTGGACTCCTGTCTGCAGAAGATTCCCCAAGACAGACCTACCTCTGATGTTCTGCTCAAGGTGCGTCTCTCTCTCTCTGTTTTTCTCACTGTCAGCCTGTCTCTCTCCCTCTACCTGTCTGTCTCTGTCATTCTCCATCTATTTCTGTCTGCGTCCCGTAGAGAATGGAAATTTAATTTCTTTGTTTAAACTTCCAGCATCGATTCCTGTGCAGAGAGCGCCCCCTCTCAGTTGTATTGGACTTGATCGCACGCACAAAGGACGCTGTACGTGAGCTGGACAACCTGCAGTACCGGAAGATGAAGAAGATCCTGTTCCAGGAGACGCCCAATGGGCCGGCGCCGGAGGGCGGCGAAGAGGAGGAGGTATGCGGCGTGTGTTGCCCTCTTCTGACCATGCGTGGGAGCACATTTCCGTGTCTGACCGCCCCTCCTCCTGTGTCCGTGTCCCCTAGGAGGCGGAGCCGTACCTGCTGCGGACGGGCACCATCAACAGCATGGAGAGCTCGCACTCTGTGCCGTCCATGTCCATCAGCGCCAGCTCCCAGAGCAGCTCAGTGAACAGCCTGGCGGACGGCTCCGACGACAGCGGCGAGATGGCCATGATGCAGGAGGGCGAGCACACCGTCACCTCCAACAGCTCCGTCATCCACCGGCCCACCGTGAGTGCCCCCCCCCCCCATTACATGCTCCCCATTCCCTCCAGCGCCTACGTGCCGTGACCACACATACCCCCCTCACACCTTCACAGGGTCACGACAACATCTACGATGACCCGTACCAGCCTGAGATGGACACACAGCAGCAGCATCATCATCATCATCATCATCACCATCATCAGCAGCAGCAGCAGCAGGCGTCATCAGCGAGTCGCCGGCGCACCTACTACCAGAACCCGGACCACTTTGCCACCATCCGCACCGCCTCTCTGGTAGTCATGGCGACAGCCCCTCGTATGACCTTTTGTCCTGTGGCATCTCTATGACCCCATGGTAACTCTCGTGTCGTCCCTTAGGTGACACGGCAGATCCAGGAGCACGAGCAAGGCTCCGCCCTGCGGGAGCAGATGTCGGGCTACAAGCGCATGCGGCGGCAGCACCAGAAGCAGCTGATGGCGCTAGAGAACAAGCTAAAGGCCGAGATGGACGAGCACCAGCTGCGGCTGGACAAGGAGCTGGAGACGCAACGGAGCAGTTTCGCCATGGAGAGCGACAAACTGGGCAAGAAGCACCAGGCCATCCTAGAGAAAGAGGTAAGCCAGCGGCCCAGGACTCGGGGGCTGGTGTCCCACCGGTGCCTGCTAACCTTCGTCTTGTATCTGCAGACAAAGGCTGCACTGGCGGAGGAGAAGAAGTTCCAGCAGCACATCCTGACCCAGCAAAAGAAGGAACTCTCCACCCTGCTGGACTCCCAGAAGCGGCAGTACAGGCAGCGCAAAGAGCAGCTAAAAGAGGTACGGAGGTGCAGGTCTGCATATGGCTCTCAGGGGGGTCTTTGATCCAATCAGACTGACCCTGACCATATGCCTGTGCCTGTGTGTGCAGGAGCTGAGTGAGAACCAGTCAACCCCGAAGCGGGAGAAGCAGGAATGGCTGGTTCGGCAGAAGGAGAATCTGCAGCAGGTGCAGGCGGAGGAGGAGGCAGGGCTGCTGCGCAGACAGAGGCAGTACTACGAGCTGCAGTGTCGACAGTATAAGAGGAAGATGCTGCTGGCCAGGCACAACCTGGAGCAGGATCTGCTCAGAGAGGTATGTTGGACAGTGGCCAGTAGGGGGCGTGGTGGCGAAGGCTCCGTGTAAATCTGGATGCATGTACCTGTCTCCCAGGACCTGAACAAGCGTCAGACGCAAAAGGACCTGGAGTGCGCCATGCTGCTGAGGCACCACGAGTCCACGCAGGAGCTGGAGTTCCGGCAGCTGGGCCTGGTGCAGCGTACGCGCGCTGACCTGATCCGCACGCAGCACCAGACTGAGCTCACCAACCAGATGGAGTACAACAAGCGGCGCGAGCAGGAGCTACGGCAGAAGCACGCTGTCGAGGTGCGGCAGCAGCCCAAGAGCCTCAAGGTGAGACCAGCGTGGGTTGTATGTTGAGCAAGGGAATATGATATGGGTGTGGACATGGGGTTGAGTCTGTGATGTGAATAGCAGGACAGTGATGTGGGGAGGGGCGTAGGGTGGAGACTGTGATGTGGTGGCAGGACAGGGGTGAGGACTATGATGGTAAGTAGCTGAATCAGAGTTTCCCTTCAGTCCAAAGAGCTGCAGATCAAGCGGCAGTTCCAGGACACGTGTAAGATCCAGACGCGGCAGTACAAGGCGCTGAGGAACCACCTGCTGGAGAGCACGCCCAAGTCGGAGCACAAGGCCGTCCTCAAGCGGCTGAAGGAGGAGCAGACCCGCAAGCTGGCCATCCTGGCCGAGCAGTACGACCACTCCATCAACGACATGCTGTCCACACAGGCTGTGAGTAAGGCAAGCGACCCCCCTCCCAGCACACAGACACGAAGAGAGGCAGAGATGGCCCCGCCCGCTCTGGGGGCGGCCACTAAGTGCTCAGCTTGACCTGGGCTCGTGGTCAAGCAGGAGCTAAGAGAAGCACGGTCTACGGACCGCCTGAGGTAGCCGGACGGTGAGACCCTGAAGTGGGCTGCCAGCAGCATGCTAGAGGCTTCCCCCACCCCACCCCCCTCCTCCCGCCCCTCGTGCTGATGCCACCTGCCCCGCCCCCTCTTCTCCTCCCGCAGTTACGATTGGACGAGACACAGGAGGAGGAGTGTCAAGCACTGAGGATGCAGCTGCAGCAGGAGCTGGAGCTGCTGAACGCCTATCAGAGCAAGATCAAGATGCAGACGGACTCGCAGCACGAGCGGGAGGTCAAGGAGCTAGAGCAGCGGGTGTCCATCCGCCGGGCGCTGCTTGAGCAGAGGGTGCGTCTGCTCGGCTGCAAATTCCAGCACACAGCTTCAAAATTAATAACACGGCACATTTTACTTTTTGTCACATGCATCAAAATAGGTGAATCTTAGTTTCTTAGTGCCGAGTTCTTATATCTTATTGGGATTTCCTTATCAGTCAAGGATTTTAATTCGCACATTACACTGCACTTAACGTGTATTTACAGTCCAAAGTGACTCATCCAAAACGTAGAAGTGTGATTTTTCTGCTGTACTTGGCCTCAGAAACATCCCTCTTAATGGTCCAGCAGAAGGCAGCAGGCAGACTGGGACTCCGCTAGCTTTGATTTCGTTTTTCCGTATCAGAGAGAGAGAGCAGAGTCTCAACATGTCCAAATGTGTTAGTCTGTACGCTCAGACTTACAGTACTTTTAACAAATAGAAATAAAACAATTTTTCTTAAACTAAATTTTATTATGCCCATGCATTCTTAATAGGGAATGATATTCTATCAGGATAACCTAAAAAATAATGGCACTCAAAAACTGAGTGCATGTCTGAAATCAGCAAAAAAAGCACCTAAAAGGAGACCCATTGTTGTTCTGTGAGAAAAATCTTTGTTCTCTCTCCCCAATCGGCCAGATAGAGGAGGAGATGGTGTCCCTGCAGAACGAACGTTCAGAGCGGATCCGGTCGCTGCTGGAACGCCAGGCCCGTGAGATCGAGGCCTTCGACTCGGAGAGCATGAGGCTGGGCTTCAGCAACATGGCGCTGACCAGCATTCCTGCTGAAGCCTTCAGCCAGGGCTACCCCAACCCGCCCCCGTCCACCTCAGGGGGCTGGCCCTCACAGCCCGTGCCCCGCTCCAGAAGCCACTGGACCCATGGCGTGCACCCCCAGAACTCAGGGGCACCGCCTTCTTGGCGGAGTCAGAACAGCTGCATCGAGGCAGGTGGGGTGGTGGCGTTGTCGACATCCTCGCACGGGCAGGTGGGCCGTGATGGCGCTCTCTTCTCGTCGTCCTCTTCCTCAGCATCCCACCGACACCACCATCACCTGCCACAGCACCACCATCACCAGAGCACCCCACATCTGTACCGGGAGCGGGAGCGTGAGTGGGCGTCTGGGAGTGGCCACCTGTCCCATGGCCACTCCCATTCACGACACCTGTCCTCCCACTCCTCCTCCCAGTCCCTGGCGCTTCTGCCCCCGCCCCCACCTCCACCCCCCATATCTCTGTCCTCCTCCTCCCCCCCATCTTCCTCTTCCTCCTCCTCTTCCCAGGGGGGAGGTTATGGTGGCAGTGGAGGAGGGGGGCTGGTTGTGAGGGGGCCCAGTTTGATGGCCCTGAGGAACAGCCCCCAGCCTCTACGGAGGACTGCCTCCGGAAGCGGGGCTGGTGGGGCAGCGGCTGGTGAGGGTGGGCTGAGTCGGAGCACCTCGGTCACCTCCCACATATCCAATGGCTCCCACCTCTCCTACTCATAGAGGGGGTGCGGGGTATGGGGTGGGGGTCGCTGGGCTAGGCGTGGGGCGGCAGGATGACCTTAGGCCAACACTATACCTGAATCTGACATGGGCTCTGAGTGAAGAGCAGGGGACATACTTTAGTTACAGTGTTGTTTACAGAGAGGACGAGATGGAGGGACTGGTGCTAAATTGTGAGAGTTGGAGTGAATAGAACAGAGTGGAAAGAACAGAAAGCTAAGAACACAGTGTATATACTGACTTTGAGATGGATCACACATGAACCTGACTATTATTAATAGTAATAATAGTTCATCTGAACCAGAAACAAGTAGGTAGGATAGGTATAGGGAAAGGTTGGGACAAACTTGGAAAATAAGCTGTTATTAAAGGGTTTTAACTTTTACAAATGCTTCACTGCCATCCAGTGGCTCAAAACATTCACTACAACTTCCCCACTGCCTTTAAGGTCTCTTAAAGGGATTGCATGGATTGGTGTCACACTGGCCAAGCAATAAAAGCATTCCCATAAAGGTTGCGAGAACATGCTGCTTGGACAGAAACCTGGCCCATTCCAGCCCACACAAGGCACTGGGCATGTGTGAAAATGTGAAAAAAAACAGCTCCCATCATTCCATAGCAAGCATACTGAGTATGTAAATATGATGTGTGTGTATGGGGCTCACATTTCAATGCATGAAATTAATGTACAGACAGCATTTGTATACATAACAGTACATGTTATATATATAAAGGTTCATTGACAGTAAACACTGTTCACTGTCCCACACTTTTGATTTATATTGTACTTGTATGTATATAAAGCACTAACTGAACACTTTTATATAGTAATAATAATAAATTTGATGTTATAGTATTGAAAAATTTTGGGGGAAAGTTTTTCAGTAAGTATTACTACTATTATTATTATTACTACTACTACTGGAGTTGTTGAAACATTTGTGCACTAATTCTGTTACTTTTGTTTATTTTTAAAAGTTATTGCCAATGTTGACCACTAGGTGGGGAGTGTGAGAGATGTTACTGTGATAGATCTTTTTTTACATTTTATTTTTTGTTTGTTTAAATAAAGGACTACCTAACCCAGAATTCCCCACAAAGCCTAAAGGTAGGATTTTTTTGGACAGTGAATTGTCAGGGTTGTAGTACATTAGCGGCAGTATTAATTGTGTACAGGACAGTTTAAAATTTTAGCTGTGTATATATATTTATAGAGTACAGTAGTGTCACCAGTGCAAACCAGCAAATTTTGAGTCATCTTACTGTACTCATACATGTACTGGCTTTTTTGTTAAACACTAAAACAAGGGGGATGTGGGATATATATATATATATATATTTTTTTTTTTTTGTATTTTGAGCAGTTACACAGGATCTCTTCTGTACACTGCACTGGGGAAAAACTGGACTGATAAGTATATATTGTGCCACTAAACACCCAACCAACCGTGTATTTCTGAAAGACTAGAGGAGGTCAGCCAAATCAAGCTTGGTGTTCTGTGCCACAAACTGTCCAATTGCACCCCTGATATCACCTCGCTGGGGCTTAGGATGCAACATTCTCTGGCTCTCCATGTGTGTGTATGTAATGGAGGCTGGTGATGTCTAGCTTAAAGGTTGGTTTCTGGTTCCAGGTTATGGATGGAATTTGAAAGATTTTCCATTATTTTGCATAAACATTGCAACCAATGAGACTGCAGCAGCCCTGAAGGCCAGAGGCAAAGGTTTTGCTGCGTGAGCTTAAAGCGGAGGCCATTGACAGCCTTACAGCTAAGCTATTTGCAGTCACAGGGAAGGGCTTCTTAACAGAATTCATTGTACAGAAATTAACAAAACAATTTTAACAAAAATAAAAGATTTTAAACAATAGACATTGTGTGTTCATTGAGGCTTTTGTGATTGTTTTGAGGCAAGAAATACTTTTGTGATAACACTGGACAATGTCAATATGTTTTTTAAGGAAATAAAACTAGCATTGATATTTCATTGTTCAAACTGAGAACCTAAGTATTTTTATGTCTCATTTCCAGTACGTGCTTTGATGCTCTACTGCAGGGGTGCCCAACTCCAGTCCTGGGGGGCCGGAGTCCTGTGTAGCTTAGTTCTTTCCCTGTTCCCCCATAAACACAAGGAGGTGAATCAGGTGTGTTAAATGAGGGGAAACCCAAAAATGTGCAGGACTCTGGCCCCCCAGGACTGGAGTTGGGCACCCCTGCTCTACTGCATACACTTAAGTCAAAAGCATAGACCATGTTCCTACTATGGTTAAGATTGTGTGATTTAGAGCAGGGGGAGGTAATCATATCCTCAAAGGGCCAGTGTGTGTGCAAGTTTTTTGGGATAACCTTTAGGCCAGCTGTTCAAATCCAGGCCTGAGAATTCTTCGGCTAATCTGTTTTCATAATTAGGGAGTTGCAGCGAAAACCTGCACGCACAATGGCCTTTTCTGGATAAGACTGCCTGCCCTTGATTTATACGAAAGAAGCTCTTTGCCGTTTAGTCAAACATCGCGCGAGTTCTCCGTCTGGACTACAAATTTAAAGGCGCTCCACCGCGTACTTGTCCCTTTTTCGTTTTCAAAATGAAGGCCGGAGAAATCTGGGTCCCTTAAAGGGATGGTCTACTGACGTTTGCACAGCTCCGGAAGCTTGCGTGATTTCGCGCTAGAGCGGCAAAGGGGGCGCAGTGTTTTAGTGTTTCGGAGGAAACAGTAGGAGACAGAAAGTATTATATAAACTTAAAACCATTGCTATAATGACGGAGGAAAATATCTTTTTGTTTGTCCCCAATTTGATAGGTGAGTCGATGCGTCTGGCGCTACACATAGATCGCGACCCATTTAAATCGGTTCCTCCAGTATCTACGTCAAGCGGAGATGCTTGTAGAATTTATTTTGTTAAATGTTGTAGCTTTCTCCTTTAATTTCCTGCTTTTGGATATCCAAGCTAGGTTTGTGTTTTTTGCGGTGTTGAACATTACGGCTAGTACGTGTTAAACGACGCGCCAATTCGTAATGTAAACATTGAGTTTCCGTAAATGAATACTCGGGCACCGTGCTGGGAAATGTCATCGTGGTGCTCCGTGTCTGCTCCTTCTCCTAGGCTATGCCCGGATCGCACTAGCCCTACTGGCTTTCTACCTCATGCCATCCTATCCAATGCCGGCGATGTTCTTCTACCTGTTTAGCGCCTTGCTGGATGCCTTTGATGGCCATGCTGCCAGAGCACTCAACCAAGGTAGGTACTGGACTCGGTGCCAGTGTGCTGGCTGGCTATAGTTCCATACTGCAGCTTCTATTCCACTCTTCCTGTCTCCCTGGGCTGTGTGTTCCCTTGTGCAGGTACCAAATTCGGGGCCATGCTGGACATGCTGACGGACCGCTGTGCTACAATGTGCCTGCTGGTGAACCTGGCTCTGCTCTATCCCTCGTTCACCTTCCTCTTTCAGCTCAGCATGAGCCTGGATGTCGCCAGTCACTGGCTGCATCTGCACAGGTAGCAGCCCCAGAGAACTCCGTAATCATGCAGTATGAGACCTGTGTTGCTTTTTTCCACGGTTTCCCTTCCCGTCTCTGTCGTGTTGTTTTATTTTGTTGTTCCCTTCTGACGATCATCCTCTCACCCTCCTTAGTTCCATCATGAAGGGAGCATCTAGCCACAAGGCCATCGATCTGTCTGGGAACCCTGTTCTGCGGCTGTACTACACCTCTCGGGTAAGAGCATCAGACACACACACCAAGTAGATGATGATGCTGTTCCCATGCTGACTGACCCTCCCCCCCCACAGCCAGTGCTGTTCTTTATGTGCATGGGCAATGAACTCTTCTACTGCCTCCTGTACATCCTACACCTCCTGGAGGAGCCGCAGGGTGAGCCAGCCGCCGTCACTCCTGACCCTCTTCATCCATCCCTCTCTCTCTCATTTCCTACTGCCATTCTCCATCCTTCTGTCTCTCCCTCTGTCTCTCTCTCTCCCTTGGTTATTCTCACTCTTTCCTAGTCTCCCCCATGTTCGTTTCCTTCAGTATCTCTGTGTCACTCTCTTTCTCCTTCCTTTCTGCCTCTCCCTCCAATGCCATGTTCCGCTCTTTGTGATGCTGTTCTCCCCCGTCTGGCAGCATGGTTTCTGTGGCTGCTGGGCGTCTGTGGCATCGTGTCTGTGATGAAGTCTGGGATCAGCCTGCTACACCTGATTACTGCCTCCAGGAACATGGCTGCCATCGACCTTGCAGACAGAGAGGTGGAAAGAAGAAAGGATAACTGAGAGAGAGACTGACAGACTGGCTGGAATGAGATGCATGGTTGGGGGTGCAGTTTGGCTGCACCTGGAAAATAAAAATGGTGGATAGTAAATAATCAAGAAATGTGAATTGTAAGAGAAATGTAGGGACCTTTTACATAAGGCTGTGAAACATCAACGAAGATATTAGGCTTTTATGGTTTTTGTTTATAATACAAGAGTCCACGTATTTGTTAAGTATTATATTGACATTTCTTATTGGGAAAAAATCGTATCTGTTCAAGTCTTATATAAATTATAACGTTTAGCTGCGATGTGCACTTCATAAGAAGCCCACGTACACTCACAGACTGACAACAGTAGTAACGGGAGGCGTAGGGCAAGTTTGGGCGGCGAAATGAAATTGATTAGGCTGATTAAACTGGAAATAGGGATGATGCACCCGAAAGATAAAAGGTATAACAACACAGAGCAGCTAAGAAGCTTTGAGTCAATTCCACCCGCATGTCACTGATTTATTATTATTTTTTTTATTATTATTAATGAATTTGTAATTGTGATTTTCGTTCGACGTTATGTTCATTTGTAGATCTTTTTAAGACAGTACATTCATTCCCTTCATCCATTTTATAAAGACTAAGGTTACCAATGCGATCCGCCGATTAAGTAATAGAAATATAGATTGTTACTAGTTGGTTAGACTTTCAGTGGGGAGTGACAATCCGAGTCTCTTCCATTTACGCTTTATGAATGCACAAAACTTGCTCCGTTAAGAGATTTTAGATATTTGCTTCTGTGACAGGAGTGAGCTGTATTTAAGTTAATAATTGAGAACGCTGGTTAGAGAAAAATTACGTTTTCATCTTTTTATTTATTTATTTTACGTTGGGTGCCTGTCGTGCAAATAGAAGATTACTGTTGAAATTCTGTGAAGTGAAAATGCTGTATCCTGCTCTAATAAAGACGTATTGGTCTGAATTACCGGATTTTGGGCTGTATTAAGTTTGCACGAAGGGGAAACGTAAAGTTCGGGTTGCTAGAACACCTGTACTATTGTTATTCAATACATTTTCTCAGTAATTGTTTATTGATTGTTAAAGTCAGGGCTGGAATGAACATTTGCCGTCACATATTTCAGCTGCTGCGTAGGTTAGCATGATTTTTTTTTACCAGCTGCAAAATGGGTTATTATTATTGAGCTGCGGCGGTGTTCCACTTCGACGATTTCCATCGGCCAAATTCGCGACGGGAGGGGGTGGGGGCCGCGGGCAGGTGACGGCAGCGCGCACAGCGAAGGAGGCCGACGGATGGCGGGGGGGCGAGCGGATTGAATACTTTCCCTTTAAAATAAGGGGGACATCGCGGTGAGGGAGAAACTGAGGGGGGAGAAAAGAAGAGATAAAAAAAGAAAAGGAAAAAGGGAGGGAGGGAGAGAGATAGAAAAAAAAGAAAGATGACATCTTCTCAATTGAACACCCGAGGCGGAGTGACGGGTTGTGGCCGGAGGGGAGCGCTTTAGCCGGGGCCAAGACTTCACGCAACACCGAGGCTTTAATAAACACCCGCTCGGCCTGGCGGTGATAATATAAAATTGAAATAAAACAAACATTTTTTCTAAAAGAGCATTCTAAGGGAACAGGCTAATTATATTTCGTAACTTTTTAAATCTATTATTATGTATTTTTCACTTAACAAACAATGGCATTTTTGCATGATTTGAATGAACAACAGCTTATGTCTTGTGTTGGTAGCTAGCTAGCTGAAGTATGACCAGACAGTTAAAATGATGCACTCTTAGTTTTTGGTTGTATTTAATGTTTGCGGGGGTTTCGTGTGGCTCAGCTTACAAAAGTTAAAAACAAAATGTCTTCTACCTAACCAGCCAATATCGCTGGTTATTATTAGGCAGATGGCCGAATGGTTAGGTTAGTCAAGTAAAACTAATAATGTGGACTTTCAAAGGAAAATTGTAGGGGAAATATTTTAAGTTGATATGAATGAAAGCTGTGACAGTAATATTAGCTAGCAAGAGGCTGCTGACAGAAAACAACGGTCACGGTAATATTCTGGTGAACTGGCATTTGCTGTTCATTTTACTTAGTTAATTTTAATGGGCTATACTCTTGGACGAAATGATGTTTTTATTCCGTCGGCAGCTTGAAGTTATGAACCCTTATTAAGGACTGTATTACGAAGACGGACAAACCACGAGTTTGTTTAATGATACTATATGCAAAAATATTTTTTATAACTATTACTCTGACTACAGTTCAAAATGGATGCGGCTTGGAGTAATTTTTTATTTCAGGTGAGTTGTGGAAAATCGCATGCTGTGCTTTGTTCTCTGTCAGTAAGCGCCGTTGATATGAACGCATGTTGGACCATTGCATGAATGTCGAGAGCCGACGTCACGTTTTATTGAAGAATACAAATATGAGCCTTGTCAAAATAAAATCTCACATGCACTGTTGCATTTTTCTGGAGTTCGGTTATGTCTAAATGACTTGTTCAACTGAACTGATTACTAACAAAATGATCATAAGTTGAGACCCGTATGGTAAAAACAACGTGTAGTAAGTGTGCATGTAGAAACAGAAGAGGTCCCAGGGTTCTGAGTTTTGCAGAGTTTTTTAAGTGATTCTTTTGGCCTTTTTAAGACACCACCTACCCAAACCCAAGCAGAGACAACTCTCCAATCAGATCTCCTCCCAGAACTTACGGGATCAGTGCAGAACCCGCCTACTGAACACATAGCCACACCCCCTTCGACGGTGGACACCGCTGCTCTAAATGAGGAACCTTTACCTGGTGAGAAGGGGTGAAGAGGAGAGCCTTCAGGTGGCTTTGCCTCACTGTCTGCTAATTTGGGCTCTGTGGCTGGAGCTGACTGCCCCCTTCTTCGTCCCTCTCTCTCTCTCTCTCTCAGTGAAACCCGTGTCTCGTCCCTCACGTGCCGCCCACATCTGCCCGCTCTGTAACAAACAGTTCAAGAATAGCTACAACCTCCGTCGGCACCAGTCAGTCCACACAGGCATCCGAATGAAGGATCGAGTGATGAGGGAGGACAGTGTCAAGGGGGTGCAAGCCGGAGCAGGGAGGACCACTGTCCCTCTTTCCCTGCTGCACCTCTCTGTTCCCCATCCCACTCCTGACTCTGTCCCTCACCAGCCAATTCTTGGCACCCAGGATGTTCAGCCTGTTTCCGTATCTATCACCACGGCAGCAGTCACCATGGCTGCATCTGTTCCTCCTCCGTCAGCTGTCGTGGTTACTGGGGCAATGGTGCAGGTTGGTTTATGAGGATATGTTCAGCAGTGCCACAGGCTGTTGTGAGATTGTGCTAATTGGCAGGTTTTGGGTTTGTACTGTATGTGCATAGAATTGATCTCCATGTAGGGGATCTTTTGACGTGCATATCAGATTTTAAACATTGATCATGACCATTTTTGTTAACTTTTATTGAGAAAAGCCTGCCATTGGAAAATGGTGGGATCATTGTGTGCTGTCAGCACCGAAAGTCATTTTAAGCAGCCCAGTGTTTGGATCTTGCACATTATCAGAGCAGGTGCCAATACCTGTAGGGGACGCCCTTAGAGCACTGGACAGAACAGTAACCCTAACCGTACCCCACTTCACAGCGTCAGCCAAACCCAAATACCAGCGCAACCCCTGTACGCAAGAACCACGCCTGCGAAGCCTGCGGAAAGGCCTTTCGGGACGTGTACCACCTGAATCGGCACCGGCTGTCCCATTCGGACGAGAAGCCTTATTCCTGCCCCATCTGCCAGCAGCGCTTTAAGCGGAAAGACCGAATGAGTTACCATGTGCGCTCACACCAGGGTGGTGTTGAGAAGCCCTACGTGTGCCCCCACTGCGCCAAGGGCTTCTCACGGTACAGTAAGGCTGTCCAGGCGTGTGCTTGACATGTTAGGCCACCCCCGGGACCTCGGACCCTGCTCTGTCTAACTAGCTGCTTCTGCTGTCTCAGGCCGGACCACCTCAACAGCCATGTCAGACAAGTCCACTCCACCGAGAGACCATTCAAGTGTGAGGTAGCCACTCTTCTCTCTATACTGCTCGATTACCCTCTGGTCCTTGACCATAACCTGTGTTTGTAAATGAGCCACTCCTCCGTGTCTCACCCCATGTGCTCTCTGGTTGCGTTGGGCGTGGCATGCAGACGTGCGAGTCGGCCTTCGCCACACGGGACCGCCTGCGCGCTCACATGATCCGGCACGAAGAGAAGGTGCCGTGTCACATCTGCGGGAAGCTGCTGTCTGCTGCCTACATCACCGATCATATGCGAGTGCATGACCAGTCGCAGCACCACTCCTGCCACCTCTGTAACCGCAGTAAGTTTGCCTTTGTTTTCTGTATCCAAGTAGACATACATAAATTTACAAATGAGAGGAGGCCATTCGTCCCATCAAGCTTGTTTGGGGAGAACTTAACTATTAAGGACTGTATTACGAAGACGGACAAACCAGGGTTTTAGCTTGCGCAACACTAACAGGAAGACTATTCCATACTCTAACTACACGCTGTGTAAAGAAGTGCTTTCTCAAATTCATTTTAAAATGTTCCCCCGCACTTGTAGCACTACGTCACACCCTTTCCAAGGCAGCAATGTCCTTTTTAAGATATGGTGATCAAACCTGCACACAATATTCTAGGTGGGGTCTTACCAAGGAATTCTATAATCATAGAATCACCTCCCTTGACTTAAACTCCTCACACCTAGAGATATAACCCAACATCCTATTGGCCTTTTTTATTGCTTCCCCACACTGGCGAGAGTGGGACATGGAAGCATCAACATATATCTTTCTCATAATCGGCTACCTTTATTTCAGTGGAACCCATGATATATCTGTACTTAGACGGATGGAGACCATCTGTGCTGCATGTGTCTGATTTCAAGCGAGGTTCAAGTACAAGACACCCTTTGGTGAATGAGTCCATGTGTGTAGCCATTACATTAAGTCACTGTTAAAATCACTTCAGATTGTGTTATGCTGTTGACTTAATAGGATTATTAGCTATAGTTCATTAGTTTTACTGTTATTCATGGGGCAGCATGCCTGCTTCAGCATGCCTGTAGGTCCTTGAGCAAGACCCTTAATCTCCAGCTACCTGGAACAATGAAGTATCAATTATTATTATTTATCGAAGCCCTATTTGAATGTATAGGCCAGTGTCAAACGCAGACTGGCTGCTTGTTCTAGGTTCCATTAGCAAGGCCTGCTTCACTCATTTTATTTCTTGCCATGGGCCTTGACCATGTGCAAGTGTCTCTGGTAACTTCTCTTGTTTTGTCTGGGACCAGGTTTCACCACCTTGACGTACCTGCGAGTCCACGCTCAGAAGCACCACGGCCAGGAGTGGAAGGAAAGCGAGGGCCAGAGGGGAGGTTTTGGGGGTACCGGCCCCGGAGGGGTTCTCCTGTGCCAGTTGTGCGGGGTGCAGTGCAAGACCCCCACGCAGCTGCAGGGTCACATGGGCACACACCGCGCAGCCCAGAGCGACCCACAATCTGCCACCAGTCCTGTGCCACCCACCACCTCGGCCCCCAGCAGCACCGTGTCCCTCAGCGCATGCGGGAGCACAGGTGCTGTTGGACTTCTGGTTTCGGACTGCTCTGGGATTGCCCCCCAGCCTCACAGCTAGCGGGGCTGGGGGGGTGGAACGAGATGACAGAGAGAAACAGGAGGGTGAAACCAGTCACTCGCTAGGAAAAAGATCCAGGCAGAGGTGTGTGCACACTCACAGCTGAAGCGCTGGCTGTTGCTGCACACTCATGGTGTGTCTCTGACATGAGCTGTGTTCTTCATTCTGCACTCTCACCATTCTCCTCCGTAGGCTCAGATAATAATAATTGATTCTGAAATTGTCTTTGTCTCCCTCAACTTGCTCTTTTTCCTAGAGTAAGTTATCTCCAAAGGGCAGCCACCCATAGCAGCACCCAAGGAGCTGGGGGTTAAGGGCCTTGCTCAAGGACCCACAAACATATATATATATATATGCTTAACCTACTGAGCCACACACTGCCTCCATATTCTGTTAGGTTGTTAAACCTCAAAACATGAGGGTCCTTCTCCTTTATTGTTGCTGCCTTTCTTTTTTTCACTTTTGGCTCCAGACTCAGCTAGTTAGCGTAACATAGCATAGCAGATCTCGCTGGCCCATCCATGAGCCTGCCAATGCGATGACGTCACTGGAGCCCGGTAGAGGTAGTGACAATTGAGATGGAGCCGTGCTGGATGGTATGGACTCAATCCTACATTTGGACCAAACCTGTTGTCTCGGGAAGGCTTAGCAGGCAGATTTCTGGCTGATGTTCTTTCTAATAAATATTTGATAGGCAACTTATGTCAGCTACTCTGGTCTACTCACAAACAAAGCAAAAATGATCACTTCAAATAATAGAGAAATCAAAGTTGCATTAGGACGATTTCTTATTGAAAGGGACTGCTTCCTTTGTTGAGGTACCAGTTGATAACCAGTTAGGGCTTTGTCAAACATAGTGTAATTGACTTTTTAATATATATATATACCTGTATATATTTTAATGTAGCGTCTGGATTTTTTTTAATGTCTTGTACTTTGTCACTGACTGGTTGAGGGTTGCTCCCAGCTATGATGGTAACTGTCTACTTGGAGAAGAAGAATAGACAAATAGACGTTAAAATGCATTTAAATACAATACATGGTACCAGGAAGCCCTCGCTTCATTTTTCAGTCATTAACAGTGGCAAAAAAAAGAAGTGAAATGGGAGCCTGAGAGTGGGTTTGATTAGATCTGTATTCAATGTAATCTGTCCACTTCTGTTGAAATACTTTAATGGGTTGCTGACTGGTACTGTGCAGTACTATTTTACCCGGAGCTACTCTACACTATTATTATCAGTAAATTTAAAATATGGAGGACCTGCATAAATTTACCACATGTCTGTATGTACATACAGATTTAAGCTATTGTCAGTTGCCTCCTACAGTCATTGTTCTTATTGATGTTAATTTGTTAGCCTTAAGTTAAAATGAGCAGAAAAGTTATATTGTGAACGTGTGTCAGGATGTGTGACATTGGTTCATCTGTACCTGTTAACGCTTGTTTAATGCCACTCCAGTGTTTGTGTTGCTATAATATTATGTATTAATCCCTGTATATATGAACCCTGCATCAATAATAATAACATTTACACTGGATTGGGTGTTTGGCTGCATCCTTGCACAGAATCACGATAACGGATAACCAATCAAGGTACAGTAGCACCTTCGTTGATTGCCTTGTTCTGCGCCCGGTGAAGCACGCAGCATCACGGTAGTGTGTTACCGGTTGAAACACTTTATGCAGGGCCAAAATATTTTATGTATTATTGCATTTCTCAGATGTGCCTCCGCTTCACCCAAAAGACAAAATAACGCAGTAATCCGTTTCCAAACACTTCTGCGATACACAGAACCCTGCCAATTTGCCTCCATTGTTTATATCAGAGGAACCCCTCCCCCACCGCTGTTCTTTAATCTTTCGCTTTTTTTCCTCCATCCCCCCAACTTCTCCTCCCACCATCACTCTCCCTCATATGCTGTCGGCCACTCTTGCACACAGCTGATTTTGAGGGCGTCCGGGAGATGAGTGTGATGAAATGAAACACTAGTCGCGGATCGCCTGAACGAGCTGCTCTTGGAGTGGGGCTGTCTGTAGGTGCGTCTGTACCCCGCCGCAGTACGGGCGCCTCGCATTTGCAATTTACTGCAGTTTCGTGTCGTTTTTATGTATTCAGTTGGAAGCGGATCGACGTTTTCTACGGTTAAAAAAAGTAGGTCATGGGAACCGTAACTTGCTATCCAGATGATGTCTGCTTACAGAGCAGGATAAGATCTTTCTAAAATAACCAAGGGCACTTAGCGGTACCCGGGTCATCTGCTACGGGTAAATAGTATTTCTATAAGGGTCTTGCTCTGACTGGAACAACGCGAAACTTGCTTGAGGCTAGTGCTAGATGCTAACAATGCGATAATCGCTTTAAATATTAGACTAAACTGTCAGTTTCGAACGTCCGTTAGCTTTTGACAATGGCGTGACTGGCTTGTAAAACCACCGACATGGATGCTCTGGAGCATTTCTTCAGCCGCGCCGTCCGCAGATGAGTGTGCTGTGCCGGGCGTTAGCTCGCAGCCATGGCACCGGCTAGCTAGCTGGCTCCGTGGAGCCCGATTCAGGCCGGCCGGCCG
The DNA here is from genome assembly GCA_026779585.1 of Mormyrus proboscirostris. Taxonomy (NCBI): domain Eukaryota; kingdom Metazoa; phylum Chordata; class Actinopteri; order Osteoglossiformes; family Mormyridae; genus Mormyrus; species Mormyrus proboscirostris. The sequence goes on along the minus strand of JAODKF010000050.1, from coordinate 4,450,994 downwards.
GCTGCCCGTGCGGCGCCGCAGACACAGACTGTGCCTTTCGGGGAGTGTCTCACCCTGATACGCCGTGTGGCGACTTTTAAAGAATCGTGGATGTGCCATTCGGCTACCTCGCAAGGCTAACTAGAGTTAGCAGTGATGGGCCATTGTTTACATCCGCTGCTTTAGGCTGAGCGGCTAAGCCGCAGCAGACGGCCGACTTGCAGAAAGGATCGTCGAGCCCCTGCATCGTTTTACCGCTTGTAATGTACAAAACGTCTGCGTGATTTAATCACTGGCTATTTAAAATGGCGTTTCACGGTACCAGCCGCCAGTCCGTGTGCGGCAACTTGTTTCCGGGGGCTGATTTAGGCCACAAATACTTCTGCGTCAACTCTTCGACCGGCACTACTTCGGCGGGCCTCAGCGCCACCCCGAGCTCGAGTGGGCCCGCTGCGCCAGCCGGAACCCCTCGTCACCCGGCTGCGCTAGGGGAAGGTACGGGGGGAGGAGCCGCTGTTCCACAGCCCCATAGCAACACTGCTAGCGAGGTGCCGAGCCCCGCTGAAATGGAGCCAGATCGACCTATTGGATATGGGGCTTTTGGTGTGGTTTGGTGAGTAAATTGAGTATCCAAATAAATTTTGTCTACGTGCAAATAGGTTCTCCATCTGACCTCATTGACTTATTCGTGCAAGTGTGTTTTGTATGATCTTATCTTATGTGTCCCAGGATTTAGGAACACTGCAATATTACTGTGAACACTTCTTCCCCCAGGTCAGTGACAGACCCCCGAGATGGGAGGAGAGTGGCTCTGAAGAAGATGCCTAACGTCTTCCAGAATCTGGTGTCTTGCAAGAGGGTCTTCAGGGAGCTAAGGATGCTCTGCTTCTTCAAACATGATAATGTGAGAATTTGGGCTCTGTGCTATGTACAGAAAGGGGGTAAACAGTACAGAGAAATGGAGAATAGCATGCTGTAATGTGCTGTGTGTTCCTGCGTATCCATGCAGCTAGACTGTATACAGCTCAAGAGCTGTGTGTGCTGGCAAGTAAGGGTGTAGATTTGACTGTGCTGTTTCTGCAGGTTCTGTCAGCCCTTGATATTCTTCAGCCTCCCCAGATTGACTGCTTTGAGGAAATGTATCTTTTGCTGAAAAGCCCTCTTCCATGTTTACCTGCCTTTCTGACTTTGTACTTGCAGTTTTTTGTTTGGTATATTTTTCTCCCCACTATCCCTCTTGACAGCCTCCCCACCCTGACCTCTTGGGTCATATTTTGTATGCAGTGGCAGTGTATTTCCTTCACCTAGGCCTCACAGCTATGTCATTACGGAGCTGATGCAGAGTGACCTCCATAAGGTCATTGTGTCCCCACAGCCGCTCACCACAGACCATGTGAAAGTTTTCCTTTACCAGATACTCAGAGGTGAGGCGATACACAAAGCCTTTGAGGGTTTATCAGATCCACTCGGTTATTTGGGAGATAATTGAGTGCAGATTTAAATGTGTCAAGTCTGCTTTATTTCGCTGAAAGTGACATTTGTGGGTTTTTAATCAGGTTGAACTTGGAGCATCAGTTTTGGGTTTATGAGCCAGTCTCTGGTTTGGGGTTAAAAATAAACCAGAAATAGGTCACTGCTATATTATACAATAGAATTCTTCATCTGTCAGAATAATTGCCTGACCTTCTCAGACATTAAGATTGAAGTCCTGTTCAGAACTTCATTTTAAGCTGAACCGTGCTTCAAACGCTTAGAGCTACAGAGAATCCATTATCCTTCTGCTGCAGTGTTGTGTGTGAATCATTGTTTATAAGTGATGTTGAGTAGTTTCTGAAAATAAGTGCATCTTGTGATCATTTAGTATGGTTCTTGGTGACGTACGGAAATCAAAGGATGTAAAGCATACTACTGGATTCCGTAACCTTGTATGTGAAATCAATCGAGGTCACATCCTGTATAGTATGCAAGTGACGTGACGTTAATGGTGATGTTACCTTGGTCCCCAGGGCTCAAGTACCTGCACTCTGCTGGAATCCTCCACAGAGACATTAAACCTGGGAACCTTCTGGTCAACAGCAACTGTCTTCTAAAGGTACTGTTCTCAGTATGACTCCGCTATTGTCCTGCCAACACACCCTAAAACTTAATTTTGAAAGTGTGGGAAAACACTCTCCTGAGTGTCCATATAGCCGTTTAACTGCTCCATTCTAGATGGTATGAGGTCCTCGTTTCACACAGTCATCATACCTACTGACATACAGTGTTAACTATAGATTTATATTGAGTGTAAACTCAATGTCATGTCAACCTCACTGTAAATCACATTCCTGTTTTGTAGTGAAATGTTATTTACCAAATCATCCTGTGGTCTCAGATATGTGATTTTGGACTGGCCCGGGTGGAAGAACCGGACCCATCTCGTCACATGACCCAGGAGGTGGTGACACAGTACTACCGGGCCCCAGAGGTTCTCATGGGCAGCCGGCACTACAGCGCAGCCATCGACGTCTGGTCTGTGGGCTGCATTTTCGCTGAGTTGCTCGGACGGCGTATCCTGTTTCAGGCCCAGACCCCCATCCAGCAGGTACTTCACAAGTTGGGCTGGGGTGTGAGTGGGTCCTTGGGTTTCTAACACAATAATTTAGTAAACAAAAATATGGGGAGTGTGCCAATTGTGAAACCCCTTCAGTATATGACAAGCCACATGCAGCACTTTACTTTCCTGCTGAGTCCTCATGATGCCAACCCCCTCCACCCCCACCTTAGCTGGACCTCATCACAGATCTTCTGGGCACACCCCCTTTGTCAGCCATGGCATCTGCCTGCGAGGGGGCACGGGCACATATCCTGAGGGGCCCCCAGAAACCGGTGAGTGACACACACACACCCAAAGCCCCATGGCTCTGCCTACTCTGGATTGTTATGGATACTCAGCTGGGACAGGCTCTTTGCCTGACGTAGAAGTGATCCTGTTTTGAAGGTCTTTCACTGGCTTGTGTAGAAAGCATGTTTGAAAGCTTATTTACTCAAGACACACCCCAGAAAAAAAATTAATAGGCAAGAAGCGTAATGGTGAAGAATGATGAAACTAGTCTGACACGTACTCTCTCTCCACCCCCCCAGCCTTCTCTGTCAGTCTTGTACATGCTGTCCGATGGTGCTACCCACGAGGCCGTTCACCTGCTGTGCCGAATGCTGGTGTTTGATCCAGTGAGTAATTAATTAGCTGGGTTTAAATGCTTTTGTGAGAGGTATTGTTAAACAGCTCAGCTTTGGGGTTTTGGAAGTATGACACCGCATGGAAGTTTCACTGCCTCAACTGTTATCGGCTCCTTTGCATTCTTCTTTTTTTAAACGGTCTGCACGCTCTGCAGGTCCAAATTGTTAGTTCCGGTCCTGACTGCTTATTGTACCATCCTCCAGGCCAAGCGAATCTCTGGCAGTGACGCCCTATCGCACCCCTACCTGGATGAGGGCCGACTGCGCTACCACACCTGCATGTGCCAGTGCTGCTACTCAGTACCCAGTGGGCGGGTCTACACGCGTGACTTTGAGCCGTCGGCTGAGCGGCCCTTCAGCCACAGCTACGAACAGAGTCTGCTCTCTGTGTGGCAGGGAAAAGGTGTGTGGGCTGTGCCGCTGTCTGAACCATAAGGCCACAGCCTTCCTGACACTTGTATGTCTCCCTCCCTCCTCAGAGCTCATCCACCGCTTCATCACAGAGCACCAGCAGGGTAAACGTGTCCCCCTGTGCATCAACCCCCAAAGCGCCGCCTTCAAGACCTTCATCAGGTAAGGAGGGGAAACGCCTGTCTCCACAGCAGCATCCAAACTATAAATGCTCCTTGTCCATTTTCACTGTTCTGTCAGTGTCCATATTGCCATCCATGGTATATTTTCGGCCATGGCGAAACCTTTCTCCTGTCAGCAGGTTTTAAATGGACTGCATTTATATAGCGCTTTTCTACTCCTACGAGCGCTCAAAGCGCTTTACAATACATGCCACATATTCACCCATCCACACACACACACTGGTGGCAGAGGCTGCCAACCTGCTCACCGGGAGCAATTTGGTGTTCAGTGTTTTGCTCATGGAGACTTTGATGGGGTCAGGAGGAAGCAGGGCTCAAACCTGCAACCCTCTGGTTGCCAAACAACAGCACTACCTCCTGCACCACCATCTTTGTTTTTTTGAGGGGGTAACGCTCTATCCTTTTCTAGGTCCACAGCTTGGCATTCCTCCAAAGTATCCAGGAAAGAGGAGAGATGAAGGGGGCAGTTAGGGAGCAGAGGAGTGGGAAATGATGATCGGAAGGATGGATGTGGAATAAGACGGTAACTGCTTTTTGTGCTGCTTCTGCCATGAAAGTGCACAGCTCACTAAATGGACAAGCTCAGCATCTGGACTTAGAACTGAACTGAGTGCAAGGATGCCAGGGCCAGCGTGCCAGGACTGGAGTGCAGTGCTGGGGCCACTGGCCACTCTCTCAACTCAGCTTTGACCCCTTTACTCGCTGAAGTGTGATTTGTAAGCAACCTGTGCTGTGAGTAGCACAGTCCTTTGTTGTGCTGTGTGCTGCTGTACCTGCCTCCTGTGCTTCAACCCATGGCCATCTGGCATGTGACGTGGAGGACCATGACATGGCCGTGCTTCCATGTACTATGCTGATGTTTCAGGGCTGCATTTCTCCATCTCTGCTTTCTGGCTCATTTCACTGATTAAATTTGCCACTCGTTGAGAGATGTACTGTTTTGAGAAAGGGAGTCTTTAAATCTGTGTGACAGATTTTAATGAGGAAGATTTTGAAATGGAGTATTGGGGAGTGGCTGATCACTGGTGTTCACTGTGCTGAGGTGCATCTGAGGGTCCTGTGGCTCATTCTTAACACTGTTAGTTGACTTGGCATAACATGTCAAGCCATCTTGTATCCTGGAGTGAGACCTCTGCTAGTTTTGGTTTTTATAATACATTTTCTTTTACTCTCTAAATTTAGTTGTAGGCTATGGTTGTGGCCATGTGTTTTAATGTTAAATTATACATTCATGTAATCGAAGTCCAATGAAAGCATTCTGATGTACTGTGCTGTTCGTAATTTGCTGACGTATATTGAACTCCACTGTTCGGTATACAGAGGTAACATTTAATTTGTTGTGTGTGAGTGTGTGTGTGAGTGGGTAGAGCATAGGAGAACATACAGCGCAAAACTGCTGTGAATTTTGTCATTACCTCAAAGCTCATGGGATCAAACAAAAAACCTCCAAGGAGACTGGCTTGTATATGCAATACTGGTCTTGTTCTGTACTGTACTGTAATATACGCTGTGCTGAGCTACACTGTACTGTAAGGCTTCACTCCCCCTGACGCTGAAGATTAGAGGAGCCACGGTGACAACAGGGAGCCCGCAGGGGGAAACGGGTGGATGAGATGATGGAAAATGCTGCTGACTGTTCGTTTGTGGCCTAGGTTACATGGCTCCTCTTCCCCATTGCAGAATTTGGGCCAGGTACACATGGTTGTCCGCAAATGCGCCTGGGCGAGTTAACCTGTTTATGAAGGACCTTACCAGCCATCATCAGCTGGTGGGGGATTGAGGAAAATTTGCATGTCATGCTGCTGTGAAAACAGCACTGAACTCCATTCCCCACCAGAGGGGGTTATGGGTAAAGTGTTCTGATACTGAACGCAAACATTTTATACAACTACCCTTCTTCAGAAGGATCTCCTAACAGTTTAATTTGGCAGGTGTGCAATTGGAGTTTTAGCTATGAACCTTCGATAGAATGTGATTTAATTATTTCAGATATTTGTACATTTTTTTTTTTTTTTTTTGTTAGTTTTAGTTTGTCTGTGAATCTGTAATTTCAGTTTTGTGAGCAGTTTTGATTTTGATTGGTTATCCTACTTTGATATTTTGTATGTGGGTGGGGCGGGGGGTGAGCTCAGAAGAAGATGGGAGAGTGGTGTGTGTATGAGTGGGGGGAAGGAAAGTGGCATAAAGGAGGGACTCCAGTTTTAGAAATGACCCTAGATGTGACACTTTGTTTCCTTAAAGAACCTGATAGTTGTGTTTAAGATTATGATTCTGATAATGAACACTGTTTTTAAATGTTCGTGATATTTTCTGTCTTGCCATGTAAACATTGTTTTGCTTGTTTTATCAACAAATACTTGAATTTCTTAAGGAAAGGATTACAGAGTGAAGTAGTAAATAAAAGAATAGAAGGTGAAGACTTTAAGATGAGTTTCTTGATTCTTGTGTCCAGCAGTTCCAGTCCTGGTAAGGTTTGGGATGTCCTAAAGTGGTGTTGGCTCATCCACCGTGTAGTTGTCAATGACCACACATTGTTTCTGAGTAAATCATTCAAAAACATACCCAGTAGTTTATGGGGAATTCTATCTCATTAGCTGGAATCTTGGGTTTAGACAGTATGAACTGCTAGTGGAAAAGCCTAACCTCAAGTTTAACTGACACTAGTACTTAACCTGGATTTCTCACAGATTTTACCCTACTCTACTGCAGCATTCAGTGCCACTTCTGAGTCCTATACAGATATTTTGGAAATGAGATATCAACCTGTGGTCCCAGTACAGAAATGAAGTACGTGTCCTGAGTATAGAGCTTCTCCATAAGTGAACTCATTACACCCCAATGACATTACCGGAGGTGCAAATGAAGAGTCTGCTCAACCGTGGTAAAGGGAGGGGGGAATTCCCGTTGGTATTAGCACCGAAAGGACGCTGAGAAAAGGGTGACTCACTAATGGTTCTAGCGGCAAGGTGAGTAGTAGAGATTTTGTTTTTTTGCAGCGTCATACCTTTGCTGTCACATATATGGTACCAAATCAACCCCCGACCATGACACCGCACCAGGTAAACCCTCCTCAGGGTTCCACGCCCCCGTCTAGCCGCGCTCACCTGCTCTACTCACCAGTTTGTGTTCGGTCGGTACATGCGATACGGTCCTTCACGGTGTCGCATCTCTTGTTGTGGACACGTTTATAATGTAATAATGTAAATTACTGTCAGGGGGTAATCGAGATACAATGGTTGACTAATACGTGACGACATAAGCTTGAGGCTCTGGAGTTAAGCGTTGACCGCGCGAGGTGATGCTGAGGTAATGCCTTATTCTGAACATACCAGAACAGAAAAGTGTTTACGCCCACAAATAGCGAATAGCCAATCGCCAATAGGCCAATCTCATCAGGTCACTTTATTTTAACTTTTAATTGGATAAGCCAATCGTCAGTCAATGCGACAACCAAAGAGGAAAAAGAGACGCTGTTGTCGCCATCCTGTTAACCCAATCGGCTGTTGGTTGCTAGGAGCGGCGGCGTATATTTGAAAGTAAAATAAATCCAATCTGGACACCGAGGGTGCAGCGGAGGAGGGGGTGTAAGAGAGGCAGTCACACGGTGAATCCTGCGACGGTTCACTGTGACTGCAGTCGTACTGCCGTCATACATGTATATATAATATAATATATATATAATGTGTGTGTGTACGTACGGACGTACGTAGCGAGTATAGGTACATTTCCAACACGCATAATCTGGCTCGCTGACTCTAATGCACTAACTTCCACCCCAGTTGGGAGAGGGGGCGCTACAGTCATCCCCAGCCGGGCCGTATTGACGTCTCCTGGTTCTCCCTCATTCTAAAGCAGCGAGCCAGGTGAGAGTGTTAAGCCAAGTAGTGCCCCGACGCGAGGTTTCGGCGCCCCCGTTACCATTAAGTCCATCGGTTGACATCGGTGAGCCCTTTTCGGTGAAAAGGAAGCGGCTTTACAGCTGAGCGGCCATCGTCACTTCGGCTCGGCCCCCCTCTCGGCATTCACCCCCCTCATTTGTTAGCTAAACGACGACGGCGGCGGAGGGGAGGGAAGGAGAGAGAGAAAAAGCAGGGCATGCTGCCGTGAGCCGCGGAGACGGATGGGCAGCCCGGAGGTGCTTGCTTTAGCAGCGCGTGGGGGTACAGCACGGCCCTGAGCGTGTGAATAAATAACATTCAAACCGAAATAACAGGCAGCAAAAATACATCAACGCGGGGCCGCGCGCGGAATATGCGCGTGCCATCAAAGCGGCCGGCCGAAGCGCGCGCGCCGTGCGGCTGCCGGATGCAGAAGCCCGATCGATAACGGAATGGTGGCGACGGGCCGGACGGACATGGGCAGAGGAGCCTAAGCGCCGAATCAGCACCGAGAGCTGGCGAAGAACGCTACGGAGCGGCCGCATAGAGCCGCAGCCAGACGCAGCTCGCTTTAAGCAGACCTCCCGTCGGCTGGCGTTTTCCCGAGCCGCTAAGGATTCCCGGTCCAAAACAAAAGGTAACGGCGATTTCAGTTAAAACTGCAGCCCACGTGGACTTAGCCTCGGGTATAGCCGGGAGTCCGAAAGCTGTTGGCTAGTGCCCGGTTCCGATGGGCCGTGGAGCATATGCCCCGGTGCCGCTGTCCCCGTACATATAGACCCCGTGTAT
>JAODKF010000050.1:4426509-4442512 GCA_026779585.1 Mormyrus proboscirostris | reverse complement strand
CCCATCTCCCCGCCGCTTCAGCACGCCTCTCCCGCATCCCCACCCGCGGCTTTGTTTGCACCTCGGCGCCCGGAGGATTTACACGGGTGCGGGTCTGTGAGGGCGGAGGGCCCCGGTGCTGCTCCAAAGACCGTGCGTCAAGAGCGCCTTTCATTGTCCGGCTGCCCACCAGCCTGCATGTGTGATGAAGCTGCCCGTCTGGGTCCGTTAGCTACCCGGAGCGGACTTAACGGGAGGACAAGGCGGTGCGTAGCCGGGTGCTGAAAGCGCAGCCTGCAGAGCCCGATCACGGCTGGTCCTTGTACGGGACAGACGGACCTGCGGCTCGCTGCTGGCCAGGCGCCCTTGCCGTCATTGTTGCGGCCGGATTGATTTGTTGCAGCCCTGCTGCACCGATGTCCATCAGCCGAGGTTTTGGCTAGCTAGCAGGCTAGCGCATTGCGCATTTTGACAGCATCGGAGCGCCTGTTGGAACGGCGGTCCGCCGGGGCTTTCTATCCCTGAGTCTGAGGCGTATATATTCGGGGCGCAAAAGTGCGGCTATTGTCTAGTTATCTAAATGCGTTTAATCATTTTAATGGTGCTGCTGTACCTACCACAAATGTGCACGTATATATAGTCTTTAAACGAAAGAGATGCACGCTTAGATCCACAGATAGTGTCATATCTAGGTTATTTTTTATATATATGATTTGACCGTATTTTTGTCCTGTAGTAACACGTGTGACTGATGCTTGGACCTGTGGACGTTTATCGGGACCGTATTACTGCCGCCCCGACCTGCAGGAACAATAATGCGGCTTATTATATTGGGGCTTCCTCAGTTTTGTCGGCCGCTGTCGTGGGTTCTTCGTCTCCCCGTCTCTATCTGTTACTATCTCCATCTCGGTAATCTTTTTAAATCTCCTGCTCCGTAATCCGTGCCAAATCTATTTCGGTTGGTCACCAAATCCCAACGCTGTGTGTGAAGATGCTGCCGTGAGGAGGAATCCCAAGGTTACCGGCGATTACTGCCTCACCGAAATACGTGAGCCGGGGATACTATGTGTGTGTTTTGTTTATATGTTCATCTCTAAGGAATACTATATATACATTATACATTAGTGGTATAGATTTAACGTCAAATTTCTGCCGCGTTAAGTCTGAGTTAGAGGTGAATATGTAACAGTATTGTAAATAAGATGTCACTTTTCTCTGCTGAGTTCATCTTCTGTTTCTCCTTGTCTGTCTTTTTGTCCTTTGTAGTTTGAAACAGTGTTTGACATCACTAAGGATTATCAAGTCCTGACCCTGGGTGGGGGGTGGGGGGGTGGGAGGGGATTTAGGGACATAAAGCGCCAAGTCTTTAGAGCTTTTATAATAAAAGTTTAATTAATTGTATAATTAATATCTGAAATCAGCTGAAGAGCAGAATGTTTTTGTCGCTGTGTCCCTGAAGCAAAATGAGACTTCGGAGTGACTGAGTGTAAATGTAGCGTTCCTCCTGAGCTCACTATTACACTGAAATACTGGAAAAGAACTTTTACTAAACGCAGCTGCCATTCTCTGAGAGTCGCTGTTATTCCAGCATTCCTGTTAGAAAGGGTCTGTTTCTGAGCATCTTTCTGAAAGTTTACCCGGGGCATAACGAGAAGGTACAAAAAGGCCATCACAGCGGCCTCTTAGCAGGGACACGGTGAGCGAGCACCGGTGGATTGGATTTCTCTCCCGGGACGGACCTCGTGGGACCATGTTGACAATCTTGGTTGCCGGATCCTTCTTCTTCCCGGGCCTGTTTGTGCTGTCGAAGCGGTGCCTGAAACGTGTCCCGGGCCTGCGATGGAGAGAGGGGGACGCTGTCATCGTGTCTGCCAGGTGAACAGAGCACCAGCATGCAAATGATGGAACCCCCTGGGCTGCGATCTATCCTATGCGTAGAAGCTTGTTTAGGAATTCAGTCATGTTGACAGTCTCATGCCATCTTAGTTTTTTTTTTTTTTTTTTTTTAAATAAATAACTTTGTTATTCTATGTTTTATGAACTTAACATAATGGATACAAGAGCTGCCCACGTGATTTCGCTTTTCCTTGTCTCCGTCTACCAGGTTGGTCTCGTCCATCCAGGCGATTATGGCATCTTCAGCTGGTTACATCATTGCCTCGTCTTGTGAGGACATCATTGAGGATCAGTAAGTCAAAACATTTGCTCAACTTACTAAAGTCAAACCTGCCACTGGTTTAACTGTTCTGGGTACAGTGACATTTGCCGTGTAGGAGATCGTGGAGGTTCAGGTGGTGTGGTTTGTGGCTTGATGGAGGGGGGAGGTGAAGCTCAGCTCTGCTCTGACTGAGTGCTGGCCCGTTTGCTGGGACAATGCAGCAGCACAGAGAAAGTCAAAGACATCATAGGGGCCTTTGTCAGAGTCTGTGATGTTTTCTGTGGCATCCTGACTCATGTGGTGTGTTTGAATCTGCAGATTTTTTTTGTGCTGGTCTGTCTGTGTCTGTGTGTGTGTGTGTGTGTGTGTGTGTGTGTGTGTGTGTGTGTGTCACCAAATATAGTATTCCCACCCCGTTCACCTTGTGTTCTTGTTCATCTAATTAAAATCTCAACCTAATTAGTTTCTATCCAGGAAATCCGAAGTGTGATTATAGTGTCATACTTTGAATGAAGGAGGAGGTTGTGCTGTTTCTGTAGGGTCGCTTTTAGGTCTGGGCTCATCCAAATTTATGTTTATAAGCGAGTGAAAGTAATCTGTCATGGTCATTTGAAAACCTTTGGTAACAGTAAATAGTCCATACAGAAGGCTTATATGATGTGGTACTTCATGCTGATTTATGTGAAATCTGGCATAAATGATGAAGTTTCATAGTGGACATTGTATTATTTCGCATTCATTGGCCAACTGACATAGTAGGATTTGCTATAGGTTCCCACATGGATGAAAATTTTGACCTGGAGTTGTTCCAGTAGGGTTATGAGGAAGCTGACTCCTGAGAGAGAGTGGTCAGAGTGGTACAGCGTCTCCTCCATGATGATTGGGTGGGTGAAGTGGAAAAGAAACAATACAAACTAAGTGGCACAGCTCTGAGCAACTGTCTTTATAGGTCCTGGGTTCGATTGGCTGCCTGGGGGCTACCTGAGTGTCACCTGATCTTCCTGCTCACCTCCTGTGGGTTTCTGGTGACTGCTGTGGCTTGTTTTCGTACGAGCAGAGCGTGGGGGGGGCCTATCTGGAACTTCCACCCATCAGTCCACTGCAATTCCGTGGGGCGTTGAGCCATCACCGTGAGCGAGTCTCACTAGCCTGGGAACCAGATGCTGAATCAGGCTTGCTCTCCGAAAGACGGATAAATCGCTCAGCCTGGGGTACAAGGCTGTGGCATTTGGCGGGATTTCAGACTGTTCAAGGAACCAATCAGCCGTTGATTGACAGAGACGGGTATGCACACACACACACACACACACACACACACACACACTATGGCTGTGGGTCCTCTGCCTCACTCTGAGAGTATTGTCTGTTGACAGTCACGCACTGTTGGGCTGCTGTGTGAGTCCTGCCCCCCTGCGTGCCCCTGATAATGTGCCCCTTCTCTCCTGCTCCATCCTCGATGACCCAGACACTGGCTGACCAGCTCCTACATCCTTTTCGCCGTGCCGTACTTCGTCTACGACATCTACGCCATGTTCATGTGCTACTGGCACAAGCTGCGGGTCAAAGGTCACGAAGACGGCTCAGCTCCCAGGGACCTCAGAGCCGCCTTCAGCAGCTACCTGCGGCGGGAGTTCCTCATGGTGCTGCACCACGTTGTCATGGTCACCGTCTGCTTCCCGGTCTCTGTGGTAACTGTCACCATGGAGTTTAATGAGTTTACTTTATGCAACTTGGTTAATATAAAAATGTGTGTGCATGTGCAAATGTGTGTGGATGTTGGAAAGGAGAGCTCCATCTTTCAAAACAGGACCAGTGAAATTCAAATTGTGCTGATGGGTGGATGGATGGATGGATGGGTGGGTGGGTAAGATTAAAGGCCAGTTTGTAGGCATAAGATGGTTCTGGGCTATTTTGGGACAACAGAGGTGAAGCGTAAGGTCACACGCACGCAGACAGACACGCTCTAAGGCTTCTGATTGGTTCTTGGAGGCCAGTCTTGGCCCTTGGCCCCCTCGTGTCTACTGTCCCCTTTCACTCTTCGCCATCTTCCTTGCCATCTCTATGCAAACGGCAGTTAATTGGCATTGCACTGCGAGTGCGAGTCGTCATGGGTGGTGACGGGAGGGACCCCAAGTGAGTGAGTATGGCCGAGAGCTGCACTCAGAGCCGCCTCCTGCTAGAGTTTAGTCGCAATAGACGGCAGAGGTGAGGCCAGAGGTGCAGACCACCCCCTTGCTGCCCTGACGCAGACCTCTCTTCTCTCCTTCAGTTCTGGCGCCAGGGGAAAGGTGATTACTTCCAAGGCGTCATGTTTCTGGCTGAGCTCAGCACCCCGTCGGTCTGCCTGGGGAAGATCCTCATCCAGGTAAGGATAGCGTGCCCCCGCCCGCCCGCTCGCTCGCCCGCCCGCTCGCTCGCTTGCTCTCACTCCTATGTGTTCAGACCTTTTTTTTCAGCAAGCATAGCAATAAATGCGACCCCTGTTGCTTGCTCTGGTCAGTGCGGCACTCAGTGGGTGATTGACGGGCTGATTTGTCCAAGCTTCCATATTTGGATCATTGCAGCACCCGTAAAATGTACTAAGAGGCTGGAGCGCTAATGCGCTAGCTGGGATGCTTCCCTTAAGAGTCAGACATCTTTGGATTAAGTATGACTGGCCATTTAACGATCCATCAGGCCCGTAACGCACTGGACCTGTTTACTTGTGTGGGTCATAAATATTTAAGTGCATAATTACACCCCTTTCGTTGCCCGTGGTCGATTGCCTTCGTCACCGCCACCCAGCCCCTGTTATGTACCTTTATATGCCTCAGAAAGCGAGAGCTCTGCACATCAGTGGTGCTACGTCACAGGATGGTGCTCTGGCACCAGACAATGTCTTACTAGCTGCTAATTTTGTTTGAAAGTGCAGTAGAGAGCTTCCGGTTTGGCTGGGGGGCCCCCCCCCCCCCCCCCGAGTACAGGCCGTCTCATAGCTTCAGGTGTGCAGGAACAGACAAAGTCATCCTGGAGGTCAGGTAAATGTGGCCTCAGCCCCACCAGGATGGGACAGGAGGAAGTGTAGGTCCAACCGGGGCAGGGGTCTGCTCCAGCTTACAGGTCAGGGCCGTCTGGTTACGCTCCCAAGGACCATCTTGCAGGTGGGGGCTGGTCGCCATTGAGTTGTGCTCAGTCCTGTTATTCTAATCGCCTGTCATGCTGTTAATTCTCTGACAGCTCAACTGCTCTGCCTGCAAGCTTTAACCAGATCTATTTCAGTCTGAATCAAGCATCACAATAACCTGAGCTCAGACTGCACACCTCGCCTGTCTGTGTGTCTGATCTGCTTTGCGTTTGTTTCCAAACGAAGTATCAGGGGCTGTGCTGCGCCATTCTGCTCATTTGCTCAGATGTCACCTGTGAGCCTCTCTCTTTCTCTCTCTCTCTTTTTCTCTTTCCCCCTCTCTCTCTCTTGTTCTCTCAGTACAAGCAACAACACACTCTCCTTCACAAAGTTAACGGATGTCTAATGCTGGTCACTTTCTTCATCTGCCGAGTCCTCCTCTTCCCCTACCTCTACTACGCTTACAGCAGGTACGTCCTCGCTCCTCTCTTGCTGTCTCTCTCCGTCTTTCTCCCTCTCCCTCCCCCCGCATGCCAGGCTGGTGCTGGTGGGATTCCAACCCGTGATCCGGCCCACTGTGACTGGGCCGGGTGGCTTCAGATTTGGCTGTCCCCTGGCCATGATCAGATTGATCAGTGTAGATGTTCCCTCCTGATTTCAAGGTAGAGGTGCAGATGCTGGTGTTGGTGTAGCTCCACTTGCCCCAGGGCGTCGGGTTTCCTGGGTCGTTGGTTCAAGGTCATCTCTGCCAGCCATGTTGCTTCTCTCCTCCAGATACGCCTCCATTCCATTCTACATGGTCCCGCTGATGGTGCCCTGGCAGTGTAACCTGGGTGCGGCTCTTCTAATGGCCCCCCAGGTCTACTGGTTCTCCCTCATCTGCCGGGGGGCCTTTCGCCTCTTCACCAGGGCCCCGCGGGCCCCTCCGTCAGCCCCTTCCGCCATCGCAAAGGTTGACTTGGACGGCAGTGCCACCCAGCTGGCACCTGCCAATGGCTATAGCCCCCAGGAAACAGAGAGAGAGACTGACACACACTGAGGGGATTTGGGGTGGGGGGGAGGGGATTCAGATTGGAGAAGGGGTTGGTGACTTGAGATCTTGGCAAGGGAATGTATTGTACTGCTTTGTTTTAAATATTTATTTATTGTACCCTGTACTGAACTATGAAAGGGGTTGGTCTTGCACTGAATTATGGGTTGACAGTTCTGGGGGGTGGGTGCTGTGTGTGAGACTTCTACCTAGCTGGACAGCAAGTACACAGGGCAACACGCTACACACCCAGTGAATGATTTTAAAGCATCAGGCATAGCAATGTATCATATATACATGTTTGAGCGACTTGGAGGTGCCAAATGGACAGTCAGTGTTTGAGCGTGATGCCGATCATTTCCTGTGACACTGACAGGGCTGCGGCCGGCGCCCAAAGCTCCATATTACCCCAAGACCCCCCCAACCTGGCCGCATGCCCTCTGCCTTTGGCCCTCCGGTCATTCCTTCAACTTTGTGGTTTCCGCACAACGATTACGAAGAATGCAGAGTTCCCACAGACATGAAATGTAACGCGTTGTACATAGTCAGTCACTTATGTCTGTACGTGCATCGCCTGTTAGTTTTATTTATGAGAAAAATCCGTCTATTTTATTTAATTTATTCACATTTTATTTATTTGTAGTTTTATTTATTCATGAATTTCTTTAGTACGGGTAGTCATTGTTAATTTTAGGTGCCGGTTTTCCCGCCGTCTGTCTCAGTGTGAGGGCTGACCAGACAGAGTCGTCTGGATCCTCACACCTCTCTGCCCTTTAGCCCTCGAGTTGTACGTCGCTCATAAGCTATATCCACAGCTGTTATCTGCCGCTGGACGACGACTGCTGGATGTTGAATTCTTTTGTTCCCTCCCTGTCGAGTGAGTATAGTCAGTACCAATGATCATGGCCGCTGCTGTGCAAACAGGGCCTTCAGTATAATGCAGTATTATGTAGCTTAGAGGGCGTGTGTCGCTGCGGTGCATACAGGCTGCAATTACAGTACCAAGGCGTAGCGACAGGAGCCCGCAGTGGGGATGCCGTTAGCTTAGCGCGGGGTCCCCTTACATGCTATACCAATTTCCTCTTTCTTTCATATTGAAATGTCTTCATTTTGCTGTTCATGCGGTACAATGTTCCCAGACCCCAGTGTGACCTTTCAAAGCTTAAAAAAAAAAAAAAAAAAGAAAAGGAAAAAAAGTTGTTAATCACAGCTGCTGTACTATATGTTACAATATATCAAATGCCAAGTTCGGCAAAAGCGACACCCTGGGAGCAAGGTGAGGTGTGTCATGTGCGTAGTGTGCTGTCCTTCATTACACGGCACTGTGTTGTACTGCACATCCTACAATACTGCACGATAACGTAAGGATGATACTGTACCTTTGATTCAGGGAAAACAACACTTCCCGATTTTACCAGTTGCTATGGTACTGGAAAATGTTATTAAAACTATTTAAACAAGCATATTGTAACTTCTATAACTTGTTTAAGTATTTATTTACTTTGGAGGATTAGAATGTACATATTTATACATATATAAATGATATATATTGTATCTGGTTTTGTTGCTGTTGATTGCTACCTACAGGCTGTTCTGTATCTCATATAATCTTGGCTAAAATATACTCCTGTCCTCTCTCTGTTAGTCTAAGCTCATTATTACATTGGTGGGTGCGGCCGGGACCCAGGCACCCAAAGGCCTGCTCATGCAGCCAAGCCTGGGACTCCGGCTTCTTCCTGGGTCGTTTTTCTGCTGTCCCAGTCCTTTTTGATATTATTGACTTTTCTAGGCCCTTGACAAGCACTATTGTATTTCCGCAGGATCGGTATCTTTGTCCCACAAAAAAAACGACATAAATCATTAATGCCACTAACCGGCTTTGCTTAAGTGTATTTAAACCTGGCAATTAACACTCATTCCAGGAAATTGTGAATAAAGAAAATGTAAATATCGAGAATATACTCAGAAAAGTTAAGCACCCAGAAGTGATGGTCTGATTTGGATGTAATTTGGTAAATGTGCAGAGCAGTGCTGGGTATGTAAATGATTCGATTTGCAAGGAGTTGGCACGTCTAGTCTTCTGACAGAGGATGCCTCGTAGACGCATTAGACAGCATTACCAGCACTTGACGGAGTTTGATAAGGGTTGCATTATGGGTTTGCATGAGGCTGGGTGGTCGTATCGTGCAATTGCCTGGCATATGGGGAGAGGACCAATTATGCCAATGCTGTGGAGAGACACGCTGGCATTACTCCTGGCGTCATGGCATGAGGAGCCATAGGGTATGACTTAAGGTCATCTCTATGGGTGATTTGGGGGACCCTGACGGCACAGCGCTACGCCAGTGACATCCTGCAGCCGCATGTCTTACCCCTCCTGAGACCCTGATGCAGTCCTTCAACAAGATAACTGTCCACACACAGCTCATGTGTCTATGGGCTGCCTGTGTCATGTTAAAGTCGTTCTGTGACCATCCAGGTCCCCCGATCTTTCCCCAATTGAGCATGTGTGGAATCAATGCAGATGTCAACTCAGCATCAATCTGGAGGATCTCGAGGGCCAGGTACAACAGCTGTGGGCTTATTTGCTGCAGGAGAATATACAACGGCTGTACAATTCCCACACTGCACTGCTGAATTTATCCAGGCCTGGAAAAGAGGGGTGGGCTGCCACACCCTACTGACATGGAACCAAACTTGTCCATCTGATATTATAATCATTGCGATACAGTCACATGACCTTTCACCTCGTGCAGATTAATTTCATTTCTGGGCGAATGACGCTTATTTTTAATAATTTGAGGGGCGCACGAAGTCGTCCTTTAAGACTGTGGATCTCTATAGCCATTTCATCCTTCGTTATATAAAAGCTTGTGCTATTTAAACATGTCCTAGATCCAGTCCCAGGGAAGTGGCGGTGAGCGCCCGGTGGAGCCGAGCGGAAACCAAGGCCCCGGTGCCCGCCGCGGTTCCTTATCTTGAGGGGCTGTGGCGGGGTCTGTGCTTGGGGCTTTTCTTATTATTTCAGCGTTTAATTAGTGTTTCTTGTGCATCGCGTCCACGGAACTGTCGTGATTTTTTTTAATATAAAGTATTTAAATCAGTGATTTAAATATAAAAGAGTTCACTGCCCGTATGGTAAATAAACCGGGGCAGATAAGGCAGTCGTCCGCCTTCAGTCCCGGTGGAAATCGAATCGGCTTTCTTCCGGCCCGGACATTGCAGGCTGCCCGGGGGTGTGCGCTTGACGCAGCCTTCCGCTCCTCCTCCTCGACATAAGGAACTAGGCTGTCGCCTACCAAACAACTGCTCACTCTTACTGCGCCGACGTCTAAGCCCAAAGCAGCAGGTAAGTAAGGCTGTGTCGGGGCCGCTTCCCCTGTCTTCCCAGCTATCGTCGGATAAGCTACGACGTGTTTATATCGGTCTGTGCGAGTCATGCCCTTACTAAGCTCCGAGTGTCGCCAGGGCAGCCCTGCGTTAAGTGGACGGTCTTTTACAAATAACCATGACATCTTAGACTTTTCGGAACCCTAAATATGACAGGACTTACTGTACTTATTTAGCAGACGCTTTTCTCCAAATCAGTGTACAAGTGAAGCAACTAGCAAAACAAACATATACAAATATGTAATGAGTAAGATACTCCCATCAACATAGTTAGTTCCCCTGAGCTTTATGTCCAAGCTGACTGCGAGCTCTCACGCTACTTGTATGACTGCATTGTCAAAGGGAGGCTGTAACACGTCAGTACCATTTGCGTCGGTTCCCAATTAGTTTGGCTATGTTGTGTTAAAGGTCAGTAAAGACAGATATTTAATCACATGCAAGATAAGCCAGTCCCAGTAGATACAGGTTTGTGGACACAGGAATCTGAGTGCCTGCTGGTGCAGCCAGTAAAGGTAGGTAAACAATTGCATTATGCTACTTGCCAGTTGCTAAAACCTGGCCCATCCTTCTGATCTTTGCTCTGTTACTACCGCTATAAACCAATAAATCATGTGACCTCTCATTGCTGTCCTATGCATTAGCTGTGTAACAGTAATATGAGTTGCAAGAAGTGGCTTCTTATCTTATTGAAGTGCAGGTTTTGGTTTAAGACCGGACCCAACCCTATTTGTGTAGTTGGGAGTAATGTCAACATGCATTGTGTGAATTTCTTTTATTTATTTTTTTGTGTGTGTAAAAAAAGTGCATGCACAGTTCATCCACCTCACCGATACTGATAGAACTGGTTTCTGAGGATTGCTGTGAACCCAGAGCAACTGCTTGAGCTGGTGTGTTCATTTCTGTTTGGTTTAGCGTGTGGCTGAACAGCGACTCATTCTGATTTGTTTAGCCGCCTCCATGGCAGCTGCTGCTCTCTTTCAGATCATCTTGCTGTTTTCCTCATCTGACTATTCTGGACGGGCCCTTGGTGTCGATCTTACATGGCTGTCGCGTCACATCAGGTATCTGAGGGATTTGTTCTTCTAATACAATGTCCTCCTTCCCAGCAGAGATGTCACAGAGAAGGTCCGGAAGTAAAGCTTTAGATGATGTGGACACCCAGGTCGAACAATCAATCATCCGCATCCCTCCCCACCACTATATCCATGTCCTGGATCAGAATACGAATATCGCCAGGGTGGAGGTGGGACCTCGCACCTACATCCGACAGGACAACGAAAGGTCAGAGGAGGCTGGGAGTCATCCACTCTCCCGGCAAATGGCTGCCACAATTTCAACTATAACTTAATCCACAAATTCCCAAGCCAATTCTTCTGGGATATTGCGGAGTTCTTCATATGTGATTATTGCGGTCATGTAATAACAGACACCGCAAAGCTCATTAAATCCAAATAGCATTTGTGGTCCAAAGAATGTTAATAAGATCCGGCAGGTGATCTGAAGGCATGGTGACTGTTACTCACCCTGCCCTTTCCCCCAGAGTGCTGTTTGCACCCCTGCGCATGACCATGGTGCCCCCCCGCCATTACTGCGTGGTCGTGAACCCCGTGGTTCGTGATGACCAGGGCCAGGTCCAGTTTGACCAGCTGGGCCAGGCCAAGCTGCGTCACGCCGACCAGGAGATCCGCCTGGCCCAGGACCCCTTCCCGCTCTACCCAGGGGAGCAAATCCAGCAGGTGAGCCCCTCCACAGCCCCGCCACTCTCCACCTGAAGGACTCTCATGACACCAACCCCCATGACCCCCTCAACCCTTGGCTCCCCACCAGGATGTGACACCACTGCAGATTGTCTTCCCGAACACGGCCCTGCGCCTGCAGGCGCTGCTGGATTTCGAGGATGAGGATGACGAGAAGCGGCTGGCTGGGGATGAGTGGCTCTTCGAGGGTCCAGGTGGGAATGAGTGCGGCCCATGGACCAATCCAGGTGTCCGGTGGATGGGCACGCTCAGAATAAAGCACGCCTTGTTTTGGCCCCTTTGTGACAGGGACCTACATCCCCCGGAAGGAGGTGGAGGTGCTGGAGACGGTGAAGGCTACGGTGATCGGGGAAAACCAGGCCATCCGTCTCCGAGCACGCAAGGAAGGCACAGACAGGGGGGGCATCCACAGGGTCACAGGTAAGCGCCCAAACCCCCATCCTGTGTGACTCAAATTTACAGCTCTCAGCTGATTGGTCCCTTTTCTGCGTGTCACTCAGGGGAGGAGTGGATGGTGAAAAAGGTGGGAGCATACCTGCCTGGGGTCTATGAGGAGGTTATGGACATCGTCAATGCTTTCATCTTGACCGACAAGGTGCGTCTGTGCCAGCGCGTGCCAGCGAGGCAGTGCTCACATCGCGGGCACACAGCTGTCAGGGAGCCAGCCTAGGTACTAGGGATGTATTTTTTAGGTATTTTTTACTGTTTAATCACACGACACAAACTGTTCCAAATCACAGTACAGTAAATGAACAAGAGCAACTCACCCATTAAACTATATTTTAGATTATCTCAATTTTAAAAATGCATCACTAACCACATTTAGAACTGCGTAGCCAATAAGGCCAAATCCGGTGAAACGGCCTGAACTGTCGGCAACAATATATAACACGTTTAAACAAGCACCCATAGCCTAATAGACCTATGCCATATTTTTGTTCAAAAAAATTAACATGTCCATATGTTCAGGGTGGAGACGAGTCCCATACGGACCTTTTACTAGCCTTAGGTCTCTGCATTATTCACGCCGCACAGTAAAATTCAGCTTTCTTCTTCTGGAGTAGCCTATGGGCTAGTAGACCTAGTCTCCCGTGCCTGTAGGGAGCTTTACTGTTAGCGACACCCTCAGGCTGAATTAATGCGTTACATGACGTATTGGTGAGGAAACGTCCTCATTTCTGTTCCGTGTCTTTAAGTGAGATAACGGTATTCGAAATAACTATTCGATATTCGAACGTATATCAAATTTTCGAGTATTCGAAAATCATGTCTCATCCCTACTAGGTACACATGCAGCTGGACTGGGCTTGCAGTGAGGGACCAGGAACATGAGCGACACAATGCCTTACATGAACACGAAGAATCCTGCAGAAGAGCTCAGATCAAAAAACTGTGAGGAATAGGTGCAAAATAACCAGTGATGCTAAGGGATTCTAACTAAGGAATAGTTGCTGAAGATGGAGAAGGTGGCCTGTCAATACCGTGAGGGCCCCAGCGGGCCTGGATGGAAAGTGTTGATGTTTCAAGCTGCATGATGATGTCATGGTGAATGGTAGGGGTGGCTGGGAAGGCAAGAAACTGGGGCTTGACAGGGAGCATTTCCACCACACCAGGTGCCGAACTTTTTGTACTTTCCCTTTTCCATTGCCTTCCAGTCGAGTACCAGTACCAAAAGTTCTAGTATCTAAAATACTGGAGCAGCTGGGGTACTTACTTTGGGTAGGATATGCAAATGCTTTCCTTCTCAATTGGTTATGCAAATACCCTGCCTCAAAAACACAGTGCTGCTGGCATTTTGAAAACAAGCTACAAACTCAGGAAACATCGATACACAGAGTAAAATAAATAAATAAATAGTAGTAGTAATGGACAAATGAAGAGACTCAAGGTTTAATTGCGATCATATACAAAATCAAGATGTTATGACGAGAAATTTAAAAGGTACTTTGTGGGTCAGAGTGTGACTCAGAAGGCTAAGCCTCTGTGGCTGTGATCAAAAGGTCGCAGGTTTGAGCCCGGCCTCGCCACGTCTGCGGGTCTTTGAGTGAGGCCCTTACCCCCCCCCCCCCAGCCCAAGGATGAAAATGCTTATGATTGTCTCTGAGAATGCATGCAGCGCTCATGCAAAAGCAGCGGAGGTAAACTTTAAACTGATAATTTAAATCTAAACTAGATAATCATGAAAAGGAATAGGCCTAATCATTAAGACTGCAAATTTTGCTAAATATTTTTTTCCTGAAATGTTTTAGGAAAACTTAAACCCTCTGTTTTACAAACGTATAACCTTAACTTAGCTGTCTATTGTGGTCATTGCAGTGACAAGAATTGTATTTGCATAAAATGCGATGTTGGTATTAATATTTCACAACGCCCAGCCATAAAATGAACTACGTTGTTCAAATTCAGTACAAAATACGCTGCCTCGCCAGTACCAGTTTTTACACCAGTAGAAAACCAACACCTTGAAGTACCAAAAGTACGGTACTTGGTGTGGTAGACAAACGCCCAAAGGCTCACCTGGAGGTGACAGTCCTTAATCGAGGCTACAGTGTCACTGAGACAGACTATCTTAGAGCCGCTGAACAAGAGGAGCTGTAATATGAGAAGAGATGTCCGCAATGCAGCTTTTGTGGATCCTGGGGTGGCTACAGTAGTCAGGAGGCCGGTCCGAGTGAGTGAGGGTACAGGAGGTTATTCTATGTGACAGTCAGAAACTCGATTTAGGACAGAACGTTCACAGGCAACGTGGGAGGCAGTGCAGGGCCTCTGCTCAAACCCTGAGCCCCCATTAGAAAGCCACCCTTCTGTCAGTGTTGGGTTTGCTGCTGAATTCTCTCCATTGTCACTCCAGCCCTGACTCTCACGTTTGTCTTTTGTTATTTCCTCCCCAGAAAGCACTGCATGTGCGCGCCCTGCGCCCATTCCGTGACGCAGGTGGTCGCGAGCGCCGCACGGGGGAGGAGTGGCTGGTAACAGTGGCCGACCGCGAGGCGCACATCCCGTCGGTGGCCGAGGAGGTGGTGGGTGTGGTGGATGTGACCACGCTGAGCAGCCGGCAGTACTGTGTCATCCTGGACCCCGTGGGGGGTGATGGGAAGCCCCAGCTGGGCCAGCGGAAGGTGGTTAAGGTGCGAGAGTCACCGCCATGGCCTTCCTGCCTTCTGATGGCTCAGGGTCTATGAAACTGACCCACTACCCCCTTCGCTTCCACCAGGGCGAGCGCTCGTTCTTCCTGCAACCTGGTGAGCATCTGGAGAACGGAATCCAAGACATCTACATCCTGTCTGCAGAGGAGGGGTTGGTACTCCGGGCTTTGGAGGCTTTCATGGATGCCGAGGCAGTAAGTGGAGGTGGGGGTGATTCAGAAGGGGAGAGGTAGATAGAGGAAGGCAGTTTTAAGAGTCTTTCTCTGTTTTTTTTTCACCCCAGCCTACTGTCCATTTAATGCCCATTGTTAATTTTTCCTTTTAGGAGGATGAACTGAAGGAAGAGGGGGTGAGCCAGTCGAAAAAAGGCGGGGTTGTCCGTCGCCCCGGCGACCGCTGGATGCTGCAGGGCCCCATCGAATATGTGCCTCTGGTTACCGTGGAGGTGCTGATGCGCCGGCAGGCCATCCCACTGGACGAGAACGAGGGGATCTATGTGCGGGACATCAGGACGGGGAAGGTGAGGGCAACTGAGGTGGAGTGAACAAGAGACAAAACATGGGCAGCGGTGGAGGGAAGGAGGGTGATATGCTAACCCCCCCCCCCACATCCCCTTCCCACGTGGGTATCATCAGGTCCGTGCTGTGATTGGGCACACCTACATCCTGACCCAAGACGAGGAGTTGTGGGAGAAGGAGCTCCCAGCCAATGTGGAGACACTCCTGGGGTCAGGCCGGGACGCCCTGGCAGACCGCTCACACAGGGGGGGTCCCAATGAGGACAGGATGCCGAGGGACAAGACCCGGGTGGTATCCTACCGGGTGCCCCACAATGCCGCCGTGCAGGTGTACGACTATAGGGAGAAGACGGCCAGGTATGCACACGCCCCCCCCCCCCCCCGCCGCCTCTGCCTCCCTATCTCATTCTCTCACTCTGAGCCGGTGCTGTGTTTCCGGACCCTTCCCCATCTCCCAGGGTGGTGTTCGGGCCTGACCTAGTGATGCTGGGACCAGATGAGCAGTTTACGGTGCTGTCGCTGTCGGGGGACAAGCCCAAACGAGCAAACGTCATCAAGGCGCTGTGCCTGCTGCTGGGGCCCGACTTCTGCACCGACATCATCACCATCGAGACTGCCGACCACGCCCGCCTGCAGCTCCAACTTTCCTACAACTGGTACGGCCCGTGCTGGCGCTACCTGCAAGGCCTCCTGCAGGGGGCGCTTCTGCCCATCCTGCCGCCCGCCCCGTTCACCTCCCCGGTCCCTCTTCTTCTCAGGCATTTTGACATCAAGCCGCAGTCAGACCCGGAACAGGCAGCGACCCTCTTCTCAGTGCCGGACTTTGTGGGCGACGCCTGCAAGGCCATCGCGTCCCGGGTGCGAGGAGCTGTGGCATCCGTGCAGTTTGACGACTTCCACAAGGTGCCCACCCCACCCCAGTT